>BMAW01086341.1:0-12866 GCA_019974015.1 Nephila pilipes
GTATATTAACATACCACATAGATTTACATTATTCCTTGGGATGTAACACCATAGCATAATTGTTTACTTTCCGCTGGATTGTTAAGTTATAGCGTTCCAGCGACATAACGTTCAAATAAATTAGATAATGCCTCTTTGGACGCCCGTAGTGGTAGTTATTGTCACTTTTATTTATAGAGGTGGAAGTTGTTAGAGTACTTGCTGATCGAGCCTGCGCCACCATTGCTGCTGCTGTCGAATCGTGAGTTCGAGTCCGGTTACCCTTTCTCACCCGTCGTGTGAAGGCGTCGTTATTGGCCGTAGGTAATGTTACGCTGAAGCAATACGTCGTGTAGTTAAGGTTTCACCGTTGTATACAAGGCACGTTAAATCTGTCGAGCCCTGAGCCATCCTGGGATTGATGTAGAAATTAGGAGAGTGCTGGGTTGACACGTATGTCCCAGTGCTGACCGAACCTGATATTACGAGGTCCGTTGCAGGCACAGTTCTCGTGGTTTTGGGCGCGGTGCTCAATAAACAGCCAACCTTTTAACTTCATTTAATGTAAAAAAAAAAAGTTATATTGGCTGAGAATTTCATATAAAAACGTCACCATGTTATTGATGTCAACAATTCCTCTTCCGCTCAAAAATTATTAGGTCTACATCACCAATAACCATTGTGGTGTTTCTTTAGCGTGTGACTATAATAAGCTAATCATCAAATAACCTCAGGTGTCCAATCCGCTTGACTTAAAGCATATCAATGCTAGGACCCAAAAAAGATATAACGAAATGATACATTAACATTTACGACAATGAAATACAATTCCATAAAACTATTCAAGAATCCTAGTGTCCAATCGCCTCTTGAGTCAATACCTGAGTGTGTCAACAATATGCTAATATCCAGCCAAGTAGGAACCCATTATTGCCTTGAGTTTAACAACGAGTCACCACCAGTGAGTTATCCGTACCAATGCGCGTGGCTGGAAAACAGATAGTACATTAGAGGGGGGGGCTTCCATTTAGTGGCAGTGTCCGCATCTCTTTATGGCAGGATGGTTTCAAACAAGACAGCTTGAGTTGATTCTATTCTAAAGCATTTTTCAATTAGCTGACAGATCTAAAATCTTAAGCATCGAAGCTATTACGGCTTGATCTGACCTGACAGAGAGAAAGAGAACGTGAGAATATATATTGAAAACATCTTTAGAGAACCCTTAATAATTGCAAATCCATTTCACCGAGCCATTATTAATGCTTATTTTCTAAAATTCAATATTAATTTACATTAATTTTATCCATAGATAGTTTATTCCAACAACATTTTGAATAAAATGCTAAAACAAAATGTCATAAAAAAACAAAATAATTTGAACAATTTGCAAGGCTGCCTTCAAAATACAAAAATCATAAAATATTAATTTTAATTATTTATATTAAATACATATATTATTGCGAAAATTTCCGTGTGGAGAATGAAAATCATTACAATATATGGAGGACAACAGCAAAATGACGCTTCCATAAGTTCTCTAAGATGACACATAGGTAGCAGAGCTTGTGACACTCAACAGTACAAGTACAGGATGTGTGATATAAACATAACAGCAAAGTAAATGACGTTCAGTATCAGCAACGCACAACCCACCAGCTTACCAATTCCTTACCACCGACAACTCTGCTCTGACCTCCATCCATAGGGCAGACTCCATGCCACTCCAGAGACACAATGCTCTTTTTTAACAAATTCACCAGGCATGCATCACTTCCAAAGTGCCAACAGCTTCCAATCGATTTCCTCTCTGATTTGATCTCTGCTACAGAGACTCCAAAGGTATACTCTGCTGACTGACTCCCCCCTTGAATGTGTCTCTTTGCATATTTATTCTTCTTCCGGCCACAGAATGACTGCCTTCAACATAGGGAAAATTACGAAAAGTCCAACTTTTCTTTCTCATTAATATTTCATGCTGTCTTAAAGACAAGTTTCATTTGTAGACACAAAGTTATTAAGTTTGTTTTGGTACAAATCTCTTGCTAAAAGTTATGGGTTCATTTCCTAACCTTCCTATTGATTACAGGATATATATCCTTTCATGTTTTTTCTTTTCAAGATAGCTGTGGCAGGAAAGCGCTTAGCTTCATGTTCAGATTAAAAATCCAGGATCAGAGAGAGACAGAGAGAGAGAGAGAGAGGGAGGGAGACAGAGAGAGAGAGAGTATATATATGTTTTACGAGCTATTAGTTAATATTATAGATTAGATTTAAATTTTTTATGGCCCTAAACACCTGTTTTCTTCTACTGCCACCCAGGTAAGCAAAATAATAAATAATCTTCATTTCCAGTACTTAATCCATTTAACATCTTGAACACTTCCAATCTTCCTTCTCATAATTTCTTTTCACTAATTCTTATATATAATGCTAATTTGTATATAAGACCTGTTCTTTTTACATGGCGAGTACTCATTCAAATAACGTAATAAAGAAATTCATAAAGTTAGTTAGAGAAAAATGCGAGTGAGAACCCATTACACACAGTCATCAATAAATTTCGGTGTCCTCTTGGCTTTTTAATTGAGATCATTGAGATGATTTTTAAAATTATGATTAGAGTTTTTTTTTTAATTTTTCTTCAATTTCAAATGTATACAAGGAAAATTAGTGTATATTTTAACTGTTTTATGAAAACCTTTTTTTATCAAAACTTATTAGTGAATATCACAAATGCTTCACAGCACTAGATTCCACACTTTTTTTTTTAAAAAATGTTCCTTAAACTTAGTGATTTGTAGGTTTACGAGTAGAAAATATTATGAGAACGAACTGATCCCATGAGTAAATATCTGCTTTTTTTTATCATTTAACCTTTCATATATAATGTAGTATAGCTAATTTAATTAAAAAATAAAATAATTTGTGTTATTCAGAATTATTTCTGCTATTCCGGACGAATTTATGGTTGTGATCCTATAAAAGGATGCTAGAAAATATTTTGATTGATATTTGAGAAAATGTTTTTTCGTGAATAAAATGAAATTTAATTACACTGTAAATTAGTTCTAGTATTATTAAATACTATCTATACATAAGTCTTTTAAAATGAGATCAAAAGCCTTAAATCTATATACAACGTGATTTTCTTTTAAAGAATTGTATATCATAGTCGTGTCTGGTTATAACTTTTATACCATTAATTGAAACTACCCAGTGTCATTCAATTATATTTCAATGCCCCAAAACATCCATTTTAAATAGAACAATAATTCCAGCCCATCTTTAAATGAAACTATACCCGCCTTTGGGGAATATGAATCAAACCAAACGAATGTTAAATAAATTAAGTTTAGCAAATAACGTCATGCAAGAAATGCATAAGTATATCTTTATGGTGAGTCAGCGCCTATTCTGACAGAGCAATTTTAGTTATGAGTTCCTCTGAACTATGTTTTCCTCATTCAAACAAATGAATCTGCAAAAAAAACTTGTAAAAGCGAAACACCAAGTAGTACTGTATGATGTATGAAATGTAAGAATAAATTTTTCCTTCAGTCATTTACATCGCACATTGTTTATTTAATTAACATTTATTCAAACATCGTAATAAAGAAAAGTAATAAAAAATTATTAAAATCGATAACTTATATGTCAATTTCAACAAATACAGTCTTGAAGCTGATCGTGCATGAATTCTTTATATTTTCTTGTTAATCTATCATCAGTTTCTACATATACACATTGCACCTGCAAAAAAGTCCATATTGAAGTTCATTTTTTTTTTTTCAATTTTTTAAAAAAGGTAATGGATATCTGCGAGTGTTCATATGGTAGCACGAAACAGTCAAAATCTACGAGTTTAACTGAAGTGGAAATAAAACTAATTGAATTGAAGAGACAACGATAGATCTACAGCTACACCAGGCAAATATAAATATTGGTGCTAGAAAATCTTCATCTGTACATCCTTGGACATCATCTCATCTTTGTCAGTCGAGGTAAAATACCACAATGTGGCTGATTAATCTGCAAAGCAATAGGTATTTATGGGCAACAACACTTTTTACAGATATCTTCCTTCCGTGTATATATATATATATTCTTTTTGCTGTAGCTGGTAGTCAAGGTCGCGAACTCGCAGTTGGCGCTGTTTCCGACGAACCTGAGGCTCGAAGGAGTCCTGTTGCCCCAAAGACCCGTAGCAAGGCTGATGTACGTTAAATCTGTCGGTTCCAAGTCTTCCCAGACATGGCTTGAAGAGAAGGGGGACATATCAGGTATAATCGTATTATCCTCGATAATTGACTGAAGTCACGAAATCCGCAGTAACGATAGTATATTGCTTCTATGAGGCTTAAATAACTCAATCAATTTATTTTCATCTGTTATTTTTTACGTAATACATTTTATTTTACAACACTTACACACTAGCATGTACAAGTTATGTATTTTTTATATTAAGCACAATGTATCCATTATGTACGATCTGGATAAAATTTTTTGTGTTTGCTGTAAAATTTTAAGACCATTGAAGTGAATCATAATTCGAAAATTGAAACTGACTTGTGACTTGTTAATCGGAGGAAACTTTATCAATTCGATGATATACTGTGTTTCCCAAGCTGCGTCTGCAGCATAAAATGGACTTAAATATAATAATTTATTTCAAGTTTTTCAAACTAGAATGTAACAGTAACATCTAAATATTTGAAGGAGTTAAGTTTTAATAACAAGTGGAACAATAAATAAATCGCCGACGTCTTTATCTCACACATAAAGGATTTGATGTAAAAGTAATGATTAATAGTGTTATTAAAAATTATTGCATTGTGGACTTCAATTCTACTGAAGAGTCATATGTAATGTGCCTTTCTAAAGGAATTGGAAGAAATCTTACAAGTCGAACGGCTTATAACTTACCTATTTTTTCTGGGACATTTTTTCCCGCCTTCCCTGGAATTTAAATATGGAGAAGAATATATCACCGATTTGAAGAGTTTCGTGGAAGAAGTTCAGTGTTTCTGATTACATTTTGGTAAGTATGAGGTAATATCTCTTCCGGCACACCAAAGAATAAAAGAAAGAAAGGTTTAGAAGAAAAGAGGATCTTTGATATCTCCAAAATTATCTGCGCCACTTCCTTTCCAAACACTTAGCTTGATTTTCGCATTTATCTTCGCACATCGAAATATGTTAACATAAATCGAGCATCAAAATGTCTAACTGATATTTTCTAAGGCTCAAGAATTTGGTCACTTTTAAGAGAGGCATTGAGATGACATATAGCTATTAATTTCATTTGGTATGCTTAATATCTACAAACCGTTACATTCTTGTATGGCGTAAGGGAAAAAAAATTTTAGATCTTAAGAAACTCAATTCTTGTTAATGCGACGTGGTATTTAAGTTGACAAAAAAAAATACACAAATATATATATATATACAGAGGTTCAATTAATTTCTACAAAGTTCTGCCTATATTTTTGATGATGTGCGTTGAAAAAACAACATAACAAAACCAAAATATAAAGAAATCACGATAAGTTTTATCTATTTATACAATTAGCATGATAAAAAAAAAGAATTGCAAAAAAGTAATTTCATACATTGAAAATATATAAACCCTAAACCAAAAACAAATTCAAAAAAGAACTTGGACATTTAGAGTTAAGAAATATAATTAAATACAAAACACTCCAATATTTTGTCGGCAGTCCTTATATGAGTGGATCCTGGCCTTTAAGCATTGACTCTACAAGTTTTTTAGAAATATTTGACTAATTTTTTTTTACAAAAAAAATTTGAATCAAGTTGGTATGCATTTTTAAGTCTGTTTGTGTCTTTTCAGTGCGTTTTTTTTAAAAATTTATTTTCCCAAATATGCCCATAATCACATTTAACTGAGATGAGGGAGGTGCTTCTAAATATGTGGTGACATTTATACAAAATCATAAGTGCACAATTTTGCTGTATGATTGGATCATTGACTTGAAAATAACTCAAAACCTTTAATTCCAATTACTATAGCTTTATGCAACATTTTCTCTATATAATGGTTAAATACTTTATGTTGCCCATTATGCCATCAGCGTTATATAGAAGTTTTTGGACCACGCAGATATGTGCCCCAAACCATGATATAGAACTCCACCATGCTTCACAGTAGTCCTTATGTTGACTCTGAAGTATTTTGGTTTTCGCTACGCAATAATAATACGACCATCTGACCGAAACAAATTAAATTTGTTTTCATCAGCAAATAAAATCCGTTTTTTCCAAAAAAATGAAAAGATTCTTACATTTATAGTTTTTGCAAATTTTATTCTTTTCAATCTGTTGTATTTATTTATAAATTGCTTTTTATGTTCGACTGTCCATGTAAATTGTTCCTACGTAAAATCTGTATTGTTTCGATTAACAGTTTTATGAAGATATTGTGACACTTCGTTGGTTAGCTTGCTTGGGATTTAAATTGTTTTACAATCCATCGTTCTTTTGCATGGAAAACGCTTTTTGGTCTTCCAGATTTGTACTTATTTTCAAATGATTTTGAAATTTTGAAGGCATCGGACTCGCAACCGGCGGTTTTCATTGAGTTGTGGGTTCGAGCCTCAATGCTGCTGAAGACCAGCTGTGTAGCCGAGGCTGATGACGTTAAATCTGTCGGGCGCGAAGTCCTCCCATTGATATGGTGTGAAAGTTAGAAGAGGGTGGGGGGGGCAGGTGCCTAGGAGTCGTCTCTGGCTCTGAGGTCACTTGACAGAGGTTCAAAATTACGAGGTTCGCCACCAAAAGTCATCTTGTTGCTTCTAGTGCTACGTTAATAAAACCAAACTCTCTTTATGATACATTAAAAAGAGTTTTCTTACCTATTTTGACGTCTATCCTCTTTACCTCCTCATTTGAAACTTCTAATTTTACTAAACTCATTACAATGAATAAAATTCTAGCTTGAAATACGAAAGATAAACTTATAGGTTCACAAATAATACTAAGGTGAGAAATCTGACTTAAAATTGCAATAAATCGCTACCTGCCCGAATTCGTTTTGACTGATTTTTTTAAAAAAATTTTTATACCTTTTTCTTTTCCTTTTTTTTTCAACTGAAATCAAATTATATTTTTTTACGAAAAAAAAGTCAAGCTGATAATCAATTTTAATCAAATATATACGTAAGAATAAATATGCTTTATTTTCTTAATTATTTATTTTCGGCGATTAAATACAGTGATATAGTATCCAACTTCTTGATTGAGCCACTATATATATATATATATATGTGTGTGTGTGTGTGTGTGTGTGTGTGTGTGTGTGTGTGTGTGTTTACAATGTTGAAGTGAGTGTAATCGAAATTAAAGAAGGTGACCGCGGTAGCCCTGTGGTCATAGCGGCGGACTCGCAGCCGGTGTTGTTTTCGTCTAGTCGTGGATTCGAGTTCTTATGCTATTCAAGATCTGCCATGTAACGAGGCTGAAGCACGTTATATCTCTTCGAGGCCTAAAGTCCCCATTATTTGGTGTGGAAGTTAGGACAAGGAAGGGTCAGCTTATGAGTCGCCCTCGTCACTTGATTGAGGTTACAAAATTATCAATATTTTCATTAATTTTTTTTAATATAATTATCATTATTCGAACTTATAATTCTGAATTCTGCATTTTAATTTATAATTTTTCTAAGATTTTTATCCCTAACGTTATTTAGATTTCTAATAATCCCATGTTGATATTTTCATTCATATATTCTTTATAATTCTTACAACTACAAGCATATTTGCTCAGCAAATCTTTTAATTTATTATAGTTATATAAATCAAACTTCTCATGTTTTTATTAAATTCAAAAGCTTTTATAATATCAATATTTTAAATAGGGATTAAATCTGCATGCTTATTAAATATATCGGTAAATTTTATATTATCAAAAGATTTATTCATATAAATAATACTACAATATTCTATTTTTTGATTATTGTAATTACAAAAATAAATTTTATATTTATGAATTAAATAATCGCAAATATCCATAACAATATGCGGATAAGTATGCAATCTATTTTACCAGTTTTAATTACTGAATCCCTAAGAATTTTAATTTATCTTTTCTTCAGACCAAAAAGAGAGTACTTAGTACTAAATCCTTTTCAAAATTATTATTTAAGATATATGTTTTGTTCTTTAATAGCAACCACATCTATACAATATCTTTTATTATTTCATCCCTTATATTTTTTCTTTTATTTTTAGTATTGTTTTTGAATTTGTATATTTGAGCATATTGTAAATACATTTCCGAAAAAAATGTTCTTTGTCCTCACCTTGTTTAAGAATTCAAATTATATTTTTATAAATATCATGTCATTAAGACCATATGGATATAAAATATTATATTTATAATTTCTACCAAAACAATTTATAACAAATGACGTATTTAGTAATTATTCATGTATGATGTAGTCGATATTTGTTGAAAATGGTCAATATTTGTTGAAACACGTTACTTTTTTTTTAATTTATTCGTTCGAAGAAGAGGAACAAAGACTGTCTTTTTAGAATATTATATTTCTTTTAATTATTTGTTCTAAAAGTTGAAGGAAATGATACAGCATAGAAATATATTAGTATTAGTTTCAATTTTTTAATAACTAGCACCAACAATATAAATAATCCTTCACACCCCTTATTTCTTTCTAACTTTTTAATTTAAATTTCCTATCCACTTCTGAAAATATGCCTTTTTCTGTATCTTTCGATTTATAATTATTAAAAATTATTTATTTTGCTTGCTTATTTCATGCAACAATTATTCCCAGAATTATATTAGCATATTGATAGCAAATCATATATTCTCTGAATTACTTCTTTTCAAATATATTGAGTTTCATTAGGAAAGAGAGAGTTTCTTTCATTTTTTACTCTTACTTAAAGGATTAAATTTTGAATGATAAATTTGGTTTAAATATCAGTTTGAAGTATTCTTTTAGACAAGTAGATTTTTTGCTTAAAAAAGGTGTATGATTTCGAACCTTCACGGTATTAATTTAAAGCAATAAAATTCCCTTAAGTCCTAGAATATACAGTGGGATGTTACAGTTTCTTGATAATCTTAGATTTTTAGTTCACCCGGTAGTTTTAGAGATAAATTCGATTATCATCTTCTTCTCAATTTTAAGTGATTTTCCAACTGTAGAAGGGATGGGAGTTTTATCGGAATTTATGTCATATATATTTTTTCCTTAATGTAATTGTCATAATTTCTTTTAAACACACAGATTTATCATTTACCATCATCTACTGATAAAAATAGCCCGACCTAATTAAAACTAAAATAAAATGTCAATGATCTTCTGTCTCGAAAGATGATTCATTTTTCTATTATTTCCTGAACCAAATATAATGTGGGTTTCCTTTGAAATATTACGTCTGTATTTCTGCTGTTTCGCAACATGTTTCTTTATAAGGACTTTTGTTCTACTTTTCGATGCAACTCGAACTTTGCCGGACAAAATATTTTGAAATACTGGAAACTTATGAAATTCTAACTACTTACTCACAAAATAAACGTATAGTTTAAATAGTAATGTGTAAAATAAGATTTATAAAAATGGAAAAAAAAACATTTGAAATGTATTTTCCATGTGAAGTGATGTGGCATTGTAAATTAGTTTAAATCTCCCCATCCTATTATATCCATTAGCTTTCGAAATTAAATCATATAGATAAGACTAGAGTTTGTACATTTTCCTAGTTTTTACATCACACCAAATGATGGTTTTAGAGACTCAGTTCACAAGAAGCAGCCCCCAATATCGCACAATGCAGACTCTTGCCTATGACTCGACTTAAATATCAAAAATATACAACTTTCTTGGGTCCTTTATGACTTGTAGGTAGTATGTTGGATTTTTATTACTCTCCTTTTTTTTTTATCATTATTCAAACTTTTCTACTAGTATACTACAAATTTCCAAACAGCCTCCAAAACTAACCACCTCTGTTTATTAAATTGACAGCATTTCAATGTAAGCGAATCTAATATTAATAAGCTAATAGAGGGATTCTTTGTTACTCTAGATCCCATAAAACCAAGCAATCATCGCTTCACATTAAAGAATAATTCGAGATAAAAACCAACGTTTTTATATGGTGGCAAAGTTTATTAAGGAAAATTATTGAAATATTAGTTAAAACTGGTCGCAAATATCTAAATATTGCCTTCTTAGGCAAGTAAAAAGGATTCCCAAAATTTCCCAAACTTGATGGGAAGTTGGTTAAATTAATGATAGAAAATTTGATGACACACTGATACACACACAGACACACACCAAGTGAAATACATAAAAACGTTAAAACTAACTATCATTAATTAATTCATCCCGTAAATTAAATGATTGCAATGTAGTTTAACCCTACCACCCTTGGCGATAAGAATTATTTGGCTGTATTTTGCCAAATGTGGCTACCCTGGCCCGTTTTACGAACTTAACGTTCAGCCAAAAAAAAAAAAAAAAAAATCCCCAAGTTTGGTGCCAATTTTTGAAATCACGCCAAGTGGTTGGGCCAAACTGCATTATTAAAGAAAATATTAGTTAAAACTAGTCGCAAATGTCTAAACATTACATTGTTAGGCGAGTAAGAACTATTCCCAAAGTTTCAGAGCTCTAGCTTGATGGGAAGTTGGTTAAATTAACGATCGAAAATTTGATGATACGCACACTCACCAAGTGAAATACATAAAAACGTTTTAAAATGAGCTCAAGCAATACGTTTGATAAAAAAAAAATATACTACAATATAATAATTGTCTTTGGATGGATGGATAACACCAGTTGTGAGAGCTGTGTGACGCTGTAAAGCGAAGGCAGGATTGAGACGTTCGCCACGAGGCCGCCACACACATACACGATTGTCATCACTGCCCAAATTGAAGATGTATTCGTCGCTGAAGACGACCTGATTCTATTCGGTTGCAGTCCAATGACTTCGAGCACGACACCACTCCAAACGGAATCGAAGGTGAGTGGCTGTCATTGGCAGTACATGTAAAGGGGATTGCAATAGCAAGTGTCCTTTAACCAGGTGCCTTGCGATGGTACGGACTGACACAGAGACCCATAGTGAAGTTGCTGCCTGTGTATGGATGATGGACAATGAGGCAGTTGGCGATAAGCGTGCGTGTCATATGATGTGTCAGTCTTCTCGAATTTAAGTCTGTTGAGGGCGATCTGAACCTGGTCGCCGTGTAACAGACATTTCTGATGGCATTATGCAATGCGTAATCATTCCACATTCCTAATCATTCACACAACTGCTTGACCCGTACCTTCATGCAAAGTTTCGTAACAATCTCACTTTTATTTCTTGATGCGCAAATTTTTATGGTAATGAGTTTGTATGTATGTGTGTATATGTATATATATATATATATATAACACATCGATCAATAACTCCCGAGTCTAATATTGAAAACATTTTTTTTGCAAATTTTTTTTTTATTTACCAACATAACACCTTTTGTTAATCACCTTTTAGGGTGATACAATCGTTCCAACGCTTTTCCAAATCTTTTTTTTTTCGCAAGAAATCTTTTTTGTTGCGAGTAAATAGCGATAAACAGCTTTCTGAATCATCGACTCGTTGCTGTTTTTGTTCCATCGAAAGCAATCGCGGCACCCACTTGGAAAAAACCTTTTTCACTTCACTTCAAAAAACTTTTTTCCTGGTCCGATCGACTTAAAATTTTGACACGTTTCAAGCACAAAGGTTAGTACTCTAGAAAGACCTGGTTACTGGTTTACTACGAGCGCCATCTCTGGGTTAGTCTCGGGAGTTATTGATCGATGTGTTGTATATATATATATATATTAAAGAGATTATAAAATTATTATTGTTAAATAGACAGGACCATTAACATGTAAGAAATTTCATAATCAATTACAAATTATTACTAAAATGATTAATATCAAACTTAATTAATATAAAAATTAATAAATTGCAAAATTAACATCTAGTAAAATAAAATCAAAATAAGACATTAAAGTTAAAAGTAATTATTTAAAATTTAAAACAAACAAAGCGTTGCAGTGTAAAAAGTCATTACATTTCTAAAAACATAATTTAACGGAATATTCGTCAATAAACATGACATATGCAAATACGAGAGTCACTCAATAACTCCTTAGAAATTCCAAGAGATGGTGCTCGTAGCATCGAAAATGGTTTGCTTTAGCTAAGCGTCATGACTCACTAGACAGCTGTCTGAGTCTCAGTTACTCCTATTCGTTATCAAGACGCCTTTCCCACCTCAAAAATTCATCGTCATAACTTTTCCGGCCGATGAGACCCTTTTCGCCATTTTTGGAAACGATTCACGGGAAGAAATAATTAAAAATTGAAACAGTTGTTTAAAAATTACATGAAAGTTCAAAATATCACTACATTACCAAGACCTATGAAGCATATCTCAAGAGAAAAGGATTAAAGCTCTCGTCTACCCGCCATTTTGATTTCGTGGACGTATTGTTAATCCTATGAAATTTCGATTTTAATTCTCATATCTTTACTATTTGAATAATTTGAATGCATTAAAGTGCATCTGAAAGAGCAAAAAATAAAGAATGTATCTGTAGAATTACTTTTTTTCAACCGATTTTTAAAAATATTTTTACCCCTATTTTAATGATTTTTTTTTGCGAATTTTCATGGTCTTTAAAAAATATTTTAAAATATTTTTAAAAATTGGAGGAAAGAAAGTAATTCCACAGAAACATTCTTTATTTTTTGCTCTTTCAGATGCACTTTATTGCATTCAAATAGATCAAATAGTAAAGATGTGAGATACAAGTAAAGTCGAAATTCCACAGAATTAACATTACGTCCACGAAATCA
>BMAW01086349.1:0-35683 GCA_019974015.1 Nephila pilipes
CATTAATTATTTCGTATGATTCAATTTTAGTTTATGGTACATTTTATACAACGCAATCCCAATAAAGTATGTCTGGCTAGCGTTCGCTCTTGGACCGTAGATTGAAGAATCATGACATAAATTAATTCTGTTTTTCAAACAAATCCTAACACCGCATACTTACGTGTTCATCCAAATATCCTTTTCAAGCCACGTCATTGTCGAGCGTTTCTATCTTACACACCTATTTTCTCGAAATAAATTAAACTATGTGCATCCACTTTCCCCCTATATCACATACTCAAAAGAATGTTTGATGAAAAATGAAAGATTGTGGGGAACGGCAATAATTTATCTACAAGAAAGCCCCTTTCATATTTTAAAATAAAATAATATTCTTAATAAAATATATAAAAATTATAATTATTTCTGAAAAAAGTGACAACCTTTTCCAATTCCTTCTTAATTTGTAAAGAATTACAATTAATTGGTAATCTTAAGCCACACCGTCTGAAAGTGCTAATTCATCTGTACTCATACAGGGGACCACGCGGACGCCGTCCCCTTTCAATTAATATTTCCACTGCTCTTGCGTATTTATATCAAAGAGGGCAGCGGTAGAAAACTATTTGTTTCGCTAATCCTTATTTAACAAGTGGTAGTAACTTATCTTCGACATGTTGCGAGACGGCATGAAATCTAAATTACTTCTATTAAATAGTTTTTACATTATATTCTATTAGATGAATTTCTTTCTAGTCATACACATTGGATGTTCACTAACTATATATATTACGGTTATTTATTTTTTTTTAATCATTGTTCAAATTAGGGGGAAAAAATTTAAGTTAAGTTCCCTAATCAAGACAAATTTCGATGATTAGTTTCCGACTTTCCTAAATATCACTTCTTATGAATTTCAAAATTTTCATTAAAAACATTAAATATTTTTCTCCAAGACACGGGATTTAAAGCCGTTCAATCCATAACATTGGATGATTCCATGAAGTTCTCAATGTATTATGTAGAATTAATATATAATACAATGTGAATAATATATCTATTATAATGTGTTAATATAATCGAAACTCTTTTAAAAATAATTATCACTTTTGGAATTATTATACATTTCCTCCATTTTTCAGCACAATGTTATACAAAATTTGAGCTTTCTTGACTTCACTTCTTGTCAGTTTATAATCATTTAACTCGCTCACATTTTCACACTAAACGAAATTACAATAAGAACAATTACATTTGTTGAAGAAATTTTTACTTCAACGTAGAATTAATGAATTGAATTTTTGAAAGTTTTATTTTTAAATAAATTAACATAAAATATCATTTAATTCTTTCACACTGAAAGGAATACAAGAAAGTTAAGCCATTCAAAGATTTTCATGTCCAGCACTCTAAAGTTGTTGGAGATGGTATCCACCAAGGCAAAATAGGGAGAACAGTTAATTCAAATACACATTTATTTACAGACTCTACGTGCCAATCACGCATAAACAAATAATTATACTATTTACAAACTATACAAGGCTTCCAAATAGCCCATAATTTTTTACTTAACCCGCTTTTGCGGTCAGGAGAAATTACGTCAAAATAACCCGCCTTACGCGGTCGAGATCCAAGAGCATTCTGAAAATATTACCCATGAACCTGTGCGCTCTCACTTACACGAGACAAGGCGCCTTCTGTCGGGATCCGAGTAATTTATTTGCAGCAAAAGTAAAATTAATAAATATTTGCAGAACAGAAGAAAATAAAACTACTGTGTTTTTACAAAATGTATTGAATGATTTCGTGTTAATCACTTACCGGTATTTTACTGTATCATACAAAATGTACTCTTCTGTAAAGAAAAATGTATCCATCCATTCCTAAAACGGCTCTTGAATTATATAGAATGTTTACTTTAGTTTTAATATTCAGCTGAGTTTTATAATAAAACTCATGCTGTGTGATTTTCTTTTTTAATCTCTTCGGTTATGAAGCAACTTAGAAAAGATTATAATACCGGGTTTTAATTTAAATCTCTCGAAACAATTAGGAATAATTTTTAGAAAACAAATTTCTTAAAATTGTATAATAACATGGGGAAAGTGTTAATATTAATCATTAGTAATTTTCAAATCCATGACAGATTTATTTACTGTCAGTGAGCAGGTTAGGAAAATGAGTCTTTCAACATGGAAAATAAAATAGAATTCGAGTCCAAATGAAACAAAAATCCTTTTCTGAATTTCAAAACGATAGAAGTCATATTTTGACATTGAGATATCTATTTATACAGAGTAAATGAGATGTATATTGATAGATCATTATGTATGAGGAATTAAATCATGAACTGAATTTACAGTTGTAAGCTGTGTATTTACATATAGGTACATCTTCTCAAAGTCTACTGAATTCATAACATTCAAGATTTGACAATTTCTTATAAATATTATATTAAATATGATGATTATAATTCAAAAATTAAATTAAATTAAATTTTTTTTTTAATTTCATGATTAAGCTATCCCATAAAATTTACACAAAAATTAAACAAGTCATAAAAGGCATCGCAGAAAATGTAATATATGTGTGCTTATTAGAAAAAAGTTATGCTCTTTGTATGGAAAACAAACCACTTTCTATAATGTGTAAAAGAACTGGATTACATATAATGAGTATAATTTCAAGAGAGTATCAGAATGCTAAGCCTGAAATTTGGAGAAAATGAAAATTTAAATATTACTTTATGCGGAGTGATACGCATATTTGTAAGTATAATATTCAATATTTGTTAGGATTCGTTAAACATATAATATTTAAGATTCGTTAAATGTATAATCTTTTGGATTCGCTCAATGTACTTCCTAAATCTTTATGTTAATCTTGAGTGGCAACTGTATATAAAAAATGTAGATGTCTGTCATGTTTAGTTAATGGAATAAAAAGAATTTGTCCAAAGAAGAATGCTTGTTTTTTACGTTCGTACTTTATACGTGATTATAAATAGTTCAGTCTAATATTTTACTTTTACTTAGATATCTTTATTTAATACGATTGTTTCAATATGGTGCCGAAATATAACCGGTAAAGCGAACTTACTACTACGCAAGCAAGTATGAACAAGGATAAACATGGAGACAGACAAAAACATAAACAAATTACAACGCAAACGATCTACTCTTCGTTCCAAGGTTACTCGCTTAACTGGCAAGTTAAATGACGCAGACGGAATAGATAAAGCTTTCGATGTTGAACTTTTAGGGGATACTTTAAAAGATTTGAAACTTATGAATGAAGCTATTCATGATTTACTTAACGACGAGGATTACGAGCGAGATACTGCTGATTGTGAAAAATATTTTGATACCGCCAAGTTGGCGATTTTTAATACTAAGCGGAAGGCGAGTACAAATATTAATGTTTCTTTTTCAGAATTTCTCCACCATTAAATATAAATACGTCACTAAAATTGCCAAGAATTAAAATTAACACGTTTTTTGGCGGTATTGAAGAATTTCCAAGTTTTTGGGAAAGATTTAATTTTTGTATTGACTCTAACGCTAGCCTTTCACTTGTTGACAAACATGTTTTCTTAAGAGGTTACTTAGATGGTGAAGCTAAAAGACTAGTAGATGGGATAAGTGTCATAGGTGATACTTATGAAACTACAAAAAAATTGTTAGAAGAAGATAAATACGGTAATAAAAATAGAATAATTCAGTCACATTTAGATTACTTGGAAAATTTGAAACCAGTTCAAGATCCATCTCCTATGGAACTAAATGATCTTTACATAGAATGTAACAGAACGTTACAGGCTCTAAATGCTCTTGGCGAAAATACTGAAGCATATGGAAGAATTTTAGCTCCAAAAATTATCCGAGCATTTCCTACAGAAATCTGTTGTCGTTGGATTATATATGCTAAGCGTGAGAAATTGGCTGAAGGAAATATTACTAGATTGATGCAATTCTTAGCTGAAGAAGTTGAAGGTTCAGTTTAAGCACAAAAAATTAGAGGTACTCTTTTTCCTGATAACATTTTAAAATCTTCAGTAGAAAACTTTAATATAGATTCAAAAGTAGTAAACAAAAATAAGAAAATTTCACTCTTTTGTGCATTTTGTAATACATTAGGGCATTGGCCTCAGAATTGTGAAACTGTAACAGATTATAAAACACGTGTTCAAAAACTTAAAAGTTCTAATCGTTGCTTTTTATGTACTAACCGTGGACATAGAATTACAAACTGCCCTCATGAAAGCACTGCACGATGTATTAAATGCAAAAAGCAACATCATGTTTCCATTTGTCCACCTCGTAACACTCAACTGCTAATAACTCATAGTGAAGTAAATCATATAAACATACCAAGAACAATTTTTACACATTTACAAACTGCTTGCTTGTATGTTACTGGCCCCACAGGCATTACTAAATTAACACGTTGCATTTTAGATGGAGGTAGCCAAGCAAGTTTTGTCGATGTAAAACTCATTGATGAACTCAAACTTAATGTTATCAATTCAAGTTCTCTTAGGGTTCAAGCTTTTGAATCTTCTTTTACACAAGAACAACGTCGATGTGTTCAGCTGACACTTTCAGGTTTGTGGAGTAAGCAATCAATTTTGATCACAGCTTTTGAAAGCAATAACTCGTACACTACACATCCAGCTGCACTACACAATAAGTAAGTTTGCTCATAAGAAAAAACTTAAACTTGCTGATCCACCTGATAATTCTTCATTGCCCTTTGAACTGCTTATTGGTGACGATTATTATTGGCAAATTGTTACAGCAGAATCCCCAATTAAGCTGTCAGATTCTTTTGTTATGATTCATTCAATGTTAGGATGGATTCTTAGTGGTTCAAGAACACATACTACAATCACGGATAATACATTTGTTCATCAATTTTCTGTGCAAATTTCCAATGATTGTTTAAATGATCGAGTACGTTGTTTATGTGAATTAGACTCCATCAGAATACAGACGAATAAAGAATTTCACAAATCTACAACAGCTGTATTGGGTATTGACTGGGATACAAATGATGATACTTTGGGTAATGCCTTCAAGACATATTTCTGTGTTGCTGGAGACAAACCACTTACAAAACGATGGTTACTACGTTGCATTGCTAGCTGCTATGATCCATTAGGACTATTTTCACCATTTACGATCATAGTAAAAATCTCATTTCAAGATACATGGATTCTTGGTATCAAGTGGGATGAATTACTACCAACAAACTTATCAACCATGTGGTATGCCGCAGTGAAGCAATTTGACGATATTTGCTCTATCAAAATTCTCGCTACATTGGAATTTCTTCTCACACTCCATATTCTGTACATGTGTTTTGTGATGCATCTGAACGTGCATATGGTTCAGTCCTCTACATAAATACTTCTCAATCAAATGTTCATATAGTCTGCAGTCGAAACAGACCAGCACCTATCAAAAGAGTTACTCTTCCTCGCCTAGAACTCTTAGCTGCTTTAATGGGAACTCGACTGCTAAAATATTTCTGTAAGGAGGTTGATATACAACCATCTGCTGCAACATTCTAGACAGATTCCAAAATCACATTAAGTTGGATTCGTAGCAACCCCAATAAATGGAAAACATTTGTGTGTAATAGGACAACGGAAATACTTCAATATACTAGTCCAGCCCAATGGCGTTATTGTCCTGGGACAAAAAACCCTACAGATCACCTAAGTCGAGGTATTTTACCTTCAAAACTATCAAATTTGAAGAACTGGTGGTATGGTCCGGATTGGTTGACACAAGAACCCTCTCTCTGGCCAACAGAAGATTTGTCATCTTATGAACAACTAAAAACTGACAACGAAGCACGTAAGCCTTTAACGCAGTCACTTTATGTGGAAACTACTAATCCTGTTATTGACATTACGCATTACAGTTCCTACACAAAACTTCTTCGTGTAACAGCCTGGATCCTACATTTTTTGCACAATTGCAGAAATGAACAACGTTTTCAATTTGAATTGACAGCAGAAGGCTAAAGATTACTGGATCCTCAACGTACAACAACAGTGCTTTCACGTTGAAATGGAAGCTCTCAAAAACAACCGTCCTTTACCTACAACATCAAATATTGCACGCTTCAATCCCTTCCTAAAGAATAATCAGATAAGACTTGGTGGCAGATTGCAATTCGCTCCTTTATCAGCTGATGTACGACATCCTTTGCTTCTTGAAGGAAACCACCCATTTGTACTACTGCTGATAAAAGATACTCAAGTTCGTCTTCATCACTTGGGAACTAGAATCGTTCTTTCTGAATTGCGTTCAGATTTCTGGATTTTGCGAGGAGGCCAAGCTATAAAGAAAGTACTTCATCAATGTCTACCCTCCAAACTCTCAAAATTGAAATGTGGAAATCAAATCGAAGGTCTCCTTCCTTCTGAAAGAGTCACACCAAGTGTTCCATTTTCTACCACTGGTATCGACTTTGCTGGACCTTTATATGTGCGAAACAAGAGTCCCTCAAACACAGCATACATTGCTCTATTTACATGTGCTACTACTAGAGCTTTATACATAGAACTTGTTTCCGACTTGAGCACTGACAAATTTCTTTTTGCTTTACAACGATTTGTTGGTCGAAGAGGACTCCCATGTACAATCTATACAGATAATACTACCCCCTTCCATGCTGCAAATAAGGAACTGATACATCTGTGGAAAGTTATCACTTCAGGAAAAATCCAACGATTTTATGCTCATAATGGCATACATTGGAAATTTATTGTACCACGTGCGGCTTGGTGGGGAGGCTGGTGGGAACGCTTGATTGGCCTAACAAAGAGATGTCTTCGGAAAGCTATTGGCCATGCTTTGTTGGATATAGAAGGTTTATCTACAGTACTGATTGGTATAGAAGCCGCACTTAACAGCAGACCATTAGTATTTGAAGAGGGAAGTGATGATAACATAGAAACTCTGACACCATCTCACTTTTTGACTGGCAGAAAATTGACCACTATACCAACAAGTCCAGAAAATAACGACGCTAAACTTACACAATTGTACAAAAAACAGCAGGAGATGCTAGACAATTTTTGGAAAAGATGGTCCAATGAATATCTTTTACAATTACGTTCCTTTCACCATGTCAATGGCCATCAAAGCTCTGTGAACCTCCAACTCGGAGACATGGTTTTGTTGCAAGAAGATGTCCGCCCAAGACACATATGGAAAAAGGCTCGCATTAAAAAACTGAGTGAGTGAGTGACTGTAGGGTTTAATGGCGCAAGAGCCAAAGTAGGTTATGCTGCGCCAAACATTCGTTAAAATCAATTCAAAAATATTTTAAAAACATAAAAGTTTTATGCATTGAGGAAACAGGATAAAAAGGTAAAATTTCAAATTTGGTGTAAAAGGCCAATATGACGTAAAAAGGCAAATAAATTATGGTGGGGGTTTTCCCCCACCAAGTCAGATAGATTTAAAACAGATGAATGAAAAAAAGTCCGGCGATGATGATCAAACACCAGACAGTCAATTAAAATGTGATGAATAGAATAAGGGACATGACAGGAAGGACACTCGGGAGCTTCTTCTCCAAACAAAAGATGTTTGTGACTAAATCGAGTATGTCCAATACGAAGGCGAGTCAATCTGACATCGGCTCTTCGCATTGGACAAACATGCCATTCTCCAATGATCGGCTTCACCGAGTGTAATTTGTTATTTATCTGAAGACTCCAAGATTCCTGCCATGTCTGATGAATGAGCATTAAAATGTGACGTCGAATGTCCTCAAATGGGACTGCAAGCTGCAGAGGATTCGTTGCCGAACGTGCAGCCGAGTCCGCTTGTTCATTTCCTAAAATACCTACATGACTAGGTATCCAACAGAATTTTATGTCATTACTCCTGCTATAAAGCTGACAAATAATATTAGCAATTTCAACCACGATAGGATGACTTCTATCGTTCAGATGTACCAATGTTTCCAGGACGCTCCTGCTGTCAGTATATACAACGAACTTTCGAGAACTGGATTTCTCGACTAATTTCAGGGCACAGTAGATGGCGAATGCTTCGGCAGTGTAGACACTGCAGGAAGAGTCGAGCCGGTAACTGTGCCTGATCCCATAGCGCCACGTACGGTCATATGCCTTTTCGATATCAAAGAAAATAGAAACCAAATGATTCCTCCGTACGAAAGCAGAACGAATCTGTCTTTCGAGTAGAAGGATGTTATCTACTGTGGATCTTCCTTTACGGAAGCCACTCTGAAACGGAGGAATGCATTGATCCTTTTCCATTTGATAAACGAGACTGGCATTGACCATACGTTCTAGCGTCTTACACAGGCAACTCGTAAGAGCGATAGGCCTATAGTGGAGAGGGTTCTTTGGATCCTTACCAGGCTTCAGAATGGGAATAACGATTGCTTCCTGCCACTGGCTAGAGAACACATGCTCCCTGCATATTCGGTTGAATAGGTAAAGAAGACTGACAAGTGAATCCTCGCTCAAGTGGCGAAGCATATCGTATGTCATACCATCAGAGCCTGGACTGGTATTGTGAGCCAAGGACAGAGCCTTTCTCAATTCTCACATGTCAAAACCACAGTTATAAGGGAGTGGTTGCCGACACCTGAAGTTGATAGGTGTCTGCTCTGAACGATTCTTAGTCGCTAAAAATGTAGCGCTGTATGAATCGGAGCTTGACACACTAGCAAAAGAGTGGCCAATGGCATTTGCCACTTCGACAGGTGAATAATGCACAGCATTTGCAGTTTCCAGTATCGGGATTGAAAATTCCCGATACAGGGAGTTTGCAGCTTTTACCTTTCTCCATAACTGTTGACTTGTGGTAGACGATGTGATGGAAGAGACATACCTGATCCAAGATTCTCTCTGACTATGTCGCCTTACTCTGCGAGCAATTGCCCTTGCCCTTTTGAAGGCTATGAGATTTTCAGTTGTGGGATATCGTCTGAAGATACCCCATAATTTCTTTTGTTCCCGGTAGGAGGATTGGCATTCCTTATTCCACCATGGTTTACTCATCTTCCTCTGTGAAGTTCCACTCTTCGGTATCGCTGCATCAGCAGCGTCCACGATAGAGGTAGTGACATGTCGGACAGAGCTATTTAAATCTCGATCTTGAACCATTGTACCTGTAATAACTGTTAACAGTCGGAATGCATCCCAATCTGCACGGGTAAAGTGATAAATGGGAGGTCGTAACCGAGTCCCATTACCATGAACTCGGGACATTAGGAGAGGGAAATGATCACTATTATAGAGATCATTTAGAACCTCTAAACTCAACGACGGTAGCAGTGTTGGTGAACAAATGGCTAGATCAAGGGAATGAAATGTCCTAGTGGGAGCATGGAAATACGTTTTCTCGTCGGTGTTCAGCAGACAGAGACTGTGATCAGAGATCAATCGCTTGATCTGCCGACCACGAGAATTTGTACCATCATACCCCCACTGAGGGCTGTGTCCATTAAAGTCACCTAGCAGAAGGAAGGGAGCTGGTAACTGTTCGACTAGTTGGTCTAAATCCATTTGTGACACAACATCGTTTGGTGGCAGGTAAATGCAGCAGACTGTGATTAAAGTGCGAGTGTGAATTCGTACAGCCACAGCCTGCAACGATATGGTCAGTGTAACGACGTTATGAGGATAGTTCTGGGATGCCAGGATGCATACACCTCCAGAAGAAGGTGATGATGCATTAAAAAACTGATTGAAGGCAGAGATGGAAAAATTAGATCGTGCATTCTACGTACAGGAGGAAAAGACATCACCCGTCCTGTACAGCTGATCATCCCTCTAGAGATTGATCAGGGTGAGGAGGATGTTAGGATTCGTTAAACATATAATATTTAAGATTCGTTAAATGTATAATCTTTCGGATTCGCTCAATGTACTTCCTAAATCCTTATGTTAATCTTGAGTGGCAACTGTATATAAGAATGTAGATGTCTGTCATGTTTAGTTAATGGAATAAAAAGAAGATTGCTTGTTTTTTACGTTCGTACTGTATACGTGATTATAAATAGTTCAGTCTAATATTTTATTTTTACTTAAATATCTTTACTTAATACGATTGTTTCAATAATATTTATACTTTAAGCCTTTCGAATTCTGATAAATAAATAGAAACAGTGATACATTTCGTTTTTTATCAACCCAATAAAAAAAATTAAAATGTGGAAGAAATTTAGTTTGTAAGTTAACTTAATGTTTTAACACCATACCTAATTTTCGGAACACTTGAATTCGAAACTGATAATTTAATTACACTTCTCATAACAGGTGTATTTAGCTTTGGAATTGCATTTTTAAATAGAAGTGATGGAAAAACTAAAAATTTAAAAATGTAAACATTTTTAAGTATTTAAAACAAATTAATAATTAGTATTAACATAAAACAAATAGGTTTTTATCCACGTACGAATTTTGTTATTAATTTAGGGTCCTAGATTACGAAAAACGTAAATTATCAACACTTCTGTACCGTATTATCTTATCCTACTCTAAGGTAAAAGATTAATTAATAACAGATTCTTACAAAAATGATTATGATATTCGAAAAATAATCGTTTCTTAAGCATTTTTATAAAATCATTTAAAAAGCACTGTATTATTCATTTTTCCCAGTTATCCTCTGCTTCATACATAAATATTCACTCATGACAGCTGCCGTCATCTATTTTTGTAGTGATTTATCATTTGTATTTTGTAGCTGTTTTCTTTCATGCTAATATTTTTTAAAGTAATTACAACTGAATAAATTGTGATGGGAATAAAAAAAAAAAGATATCTTTAAAATATAAATTCCATTTTTAAATAAATTGAAATATATATCTTACAAATTTTGTTTATTGTAAGGTATACGCACTATACTAGTGTTTTATATAATCGTTGGTTGAACGTGATTATATCAAAAACTTATTTCTGCTACTAACTTCTTGTCTTATTTTTAATTAATTACTATATTTTTTGGTTTAATGTTAAATATACAGCAAATTTCTGATTCCTAAAAAGTTTTATCTATTAGAATTTGAACAATCTAACGGTCAAAAATTGGATTTTAAAATTACAAACGAGCTTATGCCACGTCATTGAGAAAAATAAATGTACTTTCGTTTTTCAATTAATGAAGTTTCGTAGAACTCTGTTACATTTCCCTCAAAATGAACTTCACCCAGTGCTCTGATATTTCACACTCCACTTAATGTAGTTTTATTTCTCATGCAGTGAATATAATAACCTTTGTGATAAGCGTCCCCAAAAATTCAAGTAATTCATAATGTACAAATTATGTGAAATTTTATTTTCAATTTTTTAAAAATAAATATTTATGAAATTTAAATTTCGAAAATATATTTATTTCATATAAATAGAGAATAATATATTTTTAACTTCTCTTCAAATTTATGAAGTCATAAAGGCAGTCGAGGTCATGCGATATACACCTAAAGTTATTACAGGACTTACAAATGTAAACACAGCTGTCGATAATGGCTTCTGCATACTTATTTACGTATTTAAATGCGATTTTCTTTACATAAACGGAACGATTTTTAAAGTGTTCTTGTAATAATTAAACGGCAAGTTTCAATCGTATTGTTCACAGATCCTTCGATTTACACTCATAAAGTAAACATTGCGACAGTGATGCCAGTTTTTAATTTAGATTATAACATGCCGAATACTGAAATGGTTCTTATTTTCTGACTTCAAATATTACAAATTAAAATAGTAAACTGCAACGAGTTCATTTGCATTCTTGTTAAATTTCTTGGGTTAAGGCTATTTATTTTCTTAAATGTTCACAACTGATTTTTCAATAGTAAGAGATAACGCAAGCACGCTATTTAATAATATTGAAATAACAGAAGAAAAATATAGAATTTTGTTATGCGTGTGAGAGACAGCATTTGACAATGGAAACGTTTTTTGAAAAGCGTTTTCCTGTCGGAAATTAAACTTATGAAGATTAACAGTCTTCAAACGCATTATACGTAAGCGTAAAATTATGCTATTATTTGTACAGGGGACCACTCTGGTAGGGTTCCCTTTCTTTTAATTATTATCTTTTCAACCTTGTGCTGTGCATGAATGCTATTGAAAAATATATCTTTAATACTTTCTTTTTTAAAAAGTGGTAATCAGAAAATCCGTTGTTTTCAGATTACTGATGTACGGCATGTCATGAGATTCAGTTAAATAAATATCAGTTTTATTAAATAGTTCTCTAAATTCCTTTGTATTGTATGTATTTTCTTATGGTCCTACGGATAGAGTTCATGAAATGTACATTTTATGTTGATTAGTTTAATAAAAACTGAAACTTTTTTTAAAAAAATTTATTCATTTTTCTGTTAGTCATTGTTCAAATTACAAAAAAAAAAAAAACACCAATAACTTAAGCATTTTTTCTAGTCAAAACCAGTTATGATTAATTTCTGCGAAAGTGGAAAGTTGGCCTCTTTGGAATTTTAAAGTTCTCATGAAAACATTGTATGTTTTTCAAGACAAGGGGTACAAAATCCTTCAATCCCTATTCATGGCTGATTCCATGAAGTTCTTAATGCATTACATATAAATTATAATACATGGGCAATAATATAGTTATTCATAGTGTGTTAATTTAATCGATATCTTTTTAAAACTAAACATCACGTCTTGAATCATTCTGCATTTCTTGCTTGCATCAGAGTAATGTTACGAAAAATGTGTACCTCATTGACTTCTCTGCTCAAAAGTTTTTAATCATGAAACTCGCTCACATTTACACATTCAACAAAATATTGAATAAAAATTAATCTTATTCACGAACTTTTTACACAAAAAGATAATTAAATTGATTTTATGAATGCTTTCTTATTATATAAATGAACACAAAGTAATCACTTGCACACAATACAATTAAAGTTAATATTATTTAAATATTTTTTTTCATGAGCAGTAATCTAAATAAAAATTATTATAAATGTGAGTTACAGAATAAAAAAAATTCTTTCTCTTTGCAAAATGTAAGAAAAAACTTTCGTTTTAGTTAATTACTATTACTTTCTTAAATTGGGGAAAACTAACTAAATCGTCTAGAAAGAAAAAAATATCCTCTTCTAAAATATAATTAAAAATATTAAAACTTCAGAAATTTTTTATAATTTTAATGGTTTATGACTGGCTGAATATTAAAATACAAAATTAATCTGCTATTAATCTCTTCAGTTAAGCAACATCTTAGCCATCAAACTATACATCTGGTTTTATTCTAAATCTCTGGATGCAGTTAAAAAAATTTATACAGCCCTGTTCGAAAAAATTACAAATAACACGAGGAAGGGGTAATATTAATCAATAATAATTATTTTCTTATAAATGAAAAAAAAAGTATTTATTGCTTTTGAGCATTTACGGAAACTGAGAATCCATCGACATGTGTTAAAACATAATTTTGCTCGTGCCCAGTTGAAATAATCTTCATATTTTAAAATTAAATGTTACAGAACTCATATTTTGACAATGAGATACATGTATATGCGAAATAAATGAGATATATGATCATGTCGCAAGCTCTCAATTATTTTTGTGCAGTTTAATAAACTGCGATTATCAACGCCAGTCGAATTCGGAGAAAGTAAACAGAAGCTAAGAACTTGAACAGAAACTACGAAAATAAACTTGAGAATATGGCGATGCTGCGGATGCGTCGCATTCGAACTGATATGTAGAACAATAATTCACCCCCACCTTCTGATTTGAACTATTTGTCTTTTTGTGTGTGTCTGACTAAATCATCAATAAACTGTTGTAAAATTTCGGAAGTTCTCCTAATCCTTCTAATAAAAACCTTTTAAACATAACATTAATGTGACAGAAACCCGAGACCTTCGGATTAGAATTTAAATGTTAATTTATGAAGTTGAAATTTCAGTTTGATATTTGATTTGAAAGATAAAGTATTTTTTGAATTAGAATATTTTCATATTGTTGATAGAATTGAACTACAGTTTTCTTGATCGAATATCGAATTAAATATGGATGATTTTCTAAAACTTAAAAATAAGAATTCGACCTATAGAACACATTTGACTAAGTCTTTGCTAAAATCGAAACTGATCTTAATGTTCCATATTCTGACTTAGAGACACTTGAAAGCGAATTGGAACTATTATTAATTAAAGATTCTACTATTAAAGAATTAAATTCTGAAATAGAAAAAAGTCCGAAACCGAAAGAAATAGAAAAAGAAATTGATAAATGTTCGGAATATGAACATAAAGTTATTCTTTACAAAACTAAACTCAAGAAACGTATAAAACAATTACAACCGGAAAACGATCAAAACTATTCTGTAAATAGTCATCCTTTAAATTCTTCAGAAGAAAATAGTGCTCGTAATCCTACAGAAAAAAAATTACCAAAACTAATGATTTCGAAATATTATGTTGATCTTGATAAATATTTAATTTCATGAACCAGGTCGAAAATGCTATTCTTAATTAATAAGCTATCATTAAGTGTTATTGACAGATTCAACAATTTAAAATCGTTATTGGGAGGATTCGCCGCGAATGCAAATGTGGTTTTAATTTATCTGAAAAGAATTATGCAGCTGTTATTACACTTTTGAAACAACGTTTCGGTAATCAGGATATGATAATTCATGCGCAATTAAACAATTTATTGAATATATCTCCTATTAAGAATATATCAGATATCCATGAATTACGTAATTTATGCGATAAATGTAAAACCCAAATTCGCATTTTAGAAGCTGTTGAGGTCTCTGAGAATACATATAGCTATTTACTTAGTCCAATATTGTTAAATTTGCTTCCTTGTGAATTAACTTTAGAATTTACACGCATTCAAGACAAATATAAAAAAAACAATGGGATGTTCAGACTCTCATAAACTTCCTTCAGAACGAAATTGAACCTCGCAAAAGAGCATTTCAAATACATAAATCGTAATTAAAAAGATATGAGAATATATAGGAGTAGGGTAAAAAGATAAGTACTCGTATTAGCGAAATATAAACACCAGCTGTTCAAGGGCGCCAGTCAGGCCAGACGTTCCTTCCGTTACAGAGTTGTTAACATCAATAGATTATTTATGCGTATTCTGTCAGAATAAAAATCATAGAAGCGAAGACTGCAATGTATTGAATGTTATTAAAAGAAAAGAATTATGCAAACGTCATTGATTGTGTTGTCTTTGCTTGATACCGGGACATTGGTTAATAGATCATAACGAGAAGAATCCTTTTTCTTGTTAATTTGCTGGAAAATGTGTAATATCGCTCTTTGTTTTAAAAGGGAAAATATGAAAAGGAGACTTCTAAATCTGATAATACAGCATCAAAACATGTCAGCGTTGAGCAAAATAAAATTGAATGTACGCTTTCCAATCATGTGAACAATGGAGAAAACAAAATATTATTGCAAATTGCTTCTGTTAAATTGGTTGGAAAATTATCGAGTTAAAAAATTCGCTCTCTATATAATCCAGGTAGTCAACGATCGTTTATTCAAAAGAACCCTCAAGACAGTTGTCTTTGAATAAAGTAGGTGAGGAGGAATTGTTAATTCATACTTTTGGCTCAACGGTACCAACTCGATTAAAATGTGCTAGAGTCCAGGTGAAAATAAAAGCTATTCTTGATAAGGACGAGGGAATAATAGAAGCTTTAGAAATTGACGAAGTAACGAGAACTTTCCTGGAATTTGCTCCTATTGATATAATTAACGAATTAAAAACCGAAGGAATTAATTTATGTGATGTTGATTACGGTGTGTTTGGAAGAGAAAACATTTCTTTACTTGCTGGCACAGATCATTATTTTAACATAGTAAGCGGGAAAATTAAACGTTTGAATCAGAAATTAGTTGCAATCGAAAGTAAATTTGGATGGCTTTTAATGGGAAAAATAGAAGGAAAAAATTACTTCGATAGCAATGAAACTTCTATGTCATCGATATCCTTTTTTGTAAGTGGTTCTGATATTGAAAATCTCTGGAAATTTGAAACATTGTTCATTCGAGACCCCCGTCCGAAGCGCAGTCAAGAAAAGAAATTAAAATTGCTGCTTTAAATCATTTTAAGAAAATAGTTATTGTAGATAATGAGGGTAGATATGAAGTTCATTTGACATAGGGCGCTGATCATATTTTAAATTCCAATGAAGACATCTGCAAAGAACATTTGAAATCAATTACTAAGAAACTGCTACGGAAAAATCAGTTTGATGATTATGAATGAGTGTTTAATTAATGGATTGAAAATCGAGTCATTGAAAATGTGCCTTTCAATAAAATTGAGGTGGATTGACATTAAATATACCTCTGTGTGGTAGATAAAGAATGATCTACAACGAAAATTCCCCCCGTGTTTGACACTTGTTGTCGAGTTCAGAATTTATTATCCTTAAATGATTGATTAGAAAAGGTTCCAAACCTTCGAGAAGAAATTTCCCCATCTTACTGAGATTCCGAAAAGAAAAATAGGTTTTTTGTCAGACATAAAAAAAGCATTTCTTCAGATATCGATATTCAAGCCCAATTGTAATTTCTTAAGATTCCTTTGGATGGATGACTCTGAAAAGAAAATTTGTGAGACCAACGGAAATCAATGACATCGTTCTTGAAGGGCATGACAATTTAAAGAGATCGGATCGGCTAACTGGTCGTGTTATAGATACATCCAGGTACGTATAATGAAAGGCAAAATGGAAGCTGGAGAATTGACCCGACCAGTCCAAAAACTGTATCCTATTGAACTTTCTTCACTTACTTAAACTCATTTAAAGTAATTGTGTCCTCTAAATTCAACATTAAATTTAATTTGTCTCTTTAACATTTTTGAATTGTAAATAACCGATTTGTTTGATTTAATGTTAGATTTGTAGGATTTTGATATATATGATAATCGTAAAGTTATATTGATTTCTTTATTAAAATCAGAATGTGGGAAAATGTCGTGAGAGTTCAGTTACTTTTGTATAGTTTATTAAATGCGATTAGCAACGCCAGTCGAATGTGGAGCTGGAATGTCGATGCTGCTAATGCGTTGCATTCGAACTGATATCTAGAACAATAATTCACCCCACCTTCTGAATTGAACTATTTGTCTCTTTGTGCGTGTCCGTCCAAATCATCAATAAACTGTTGTAAAATAATGAAACTCTCCTAATCCTTATAATGAAAACCTCTTAGACATAACACGGCATAGGTCTTTATGCATGAGCGTTTAAATTCAATACCTGTATTTACTTTTGCATGTCGTATATTTTACCTTAAGGCATTTTCATTCAGAAACTATACTGAATTCAAAATTTACAGATTTTCCGAGTTCTTATAATCAACATAAACAATGTAATTTCAAAAATTAAATTAATTATTAAATTTTAAGGTTTTAATTATAATTCAAGCATCCCATAATTCTTACACAAATAAAGTGCAATGCTTAAAATTTATTAACATTCCACATTATTTGTGCTTATTAGAATAATAAGCACAAATATAATTAATTAATATGTTTGTGCTTATTAGTCAGAAATTATTCTTTCTTGTTCTGAAAATAAACCTCTTTTCGTAATGTGTGAAAGAACTGGATTACATGTAAAGCATCAAAATTCAGGAAAGTTTATCAGAATTCTAATTCTGAAATTTGGAGAAAAGGACAGTATAAATGTAATATAATATAAACGCTAAATAATGAAAGGAAAAAATGCTCTTTGATCATGCACCTTCATTCAGGTACATCTATCGTATACTCTACAGCATTTTTAGGTTCACAAATTGTCAGTGTAATAAACATAACATTCTTCGCACGGAACATAATTTTAATATCAAAAATTCAATATAAGAAAAAATGTGAAAATTTTTAAATATTTAGAATGAAATTTACCATAATTATTGTACAAAAAAAGGTTTAAGGCTCAAACTTTGTTAGTGTCCATTATAAAACCCTTTTTGTGGGAAATAAACTGAAGAAATTTTAAGAGCTGTTGAAAAAGAACATTTTTAGGAAAGTGTTCGAAAATCAGAAAAAATCATATTCAGAGAAAATCGCAAATACGAGAAGATTTTCTCTATGGATTGGCACTTCTGTTCATTTTAAAATCCATTTTCAAGCATATTCTACAAATCATAATCTCCTTAATAAATCCTTTACGGCAGTGCTCCGGTGTGCCGCGGCACACTGGTGTGTCATGAGCCAGATACAGGTGTGCCGCGATCAAATACATTGTATTTGACATTTTACAATTTTTCATCATGTATTTAATACAAAATGACAATTTTTTTTTCATAATAATGTCTATGTTTCTAAATATACTATAGAATAATTATTATAACTAAATAATTATTCAATGGTCCCCTGGTGAGAACAGTTGAAAACTGCACAGTGTGTTGTGTAAACACCAAGGCCCACCAAATTAATCATAGATAAAGCAAAATGACCGTTATGCGCGTCGTTGAAGATTCATGCACATGTGTTATTTGCATTTGCGCGTGGTACATCACGTTTACTCGTATGTCATTGTTGTCACTATTTTACAACACAAAGTTAAATAAACACGTTCCTACCACTAACGTAATTATTATTAATTATCTTACTGAATTATGTATGGTTAACGTTCTTCGTAAAAAAAAATTTAAGTTTTATACCCCTTTAAATATGGATAAATTTTTACGTCGGAAAGATACGTCTTCACGTACAGATGATGAAGAACCCAGCACAAGTGTTACAAAAAACCTAAAGAACGTAGTGAAAAGAAAGTACGACGAAGACTACATTAAATATGGATTCTCGTGGTGTGGTGACGAAACGGCACCAAGACCACAGTGCATCATTTGCGGCGATCAGCTATCAAACGAGTCAATGGTACCCAGTAAATTAAAACGGCATCTATATTCAAGCCATCCTAGCTGCGCCAACAAAGTCAAACAATATTTTAAGAGGTGCTTAGAACAAAATAAAAAAAAACAGAAGAAATTTATGAAATCGGCCGTAACAGTTTCTGAAAAGACATTAGAAGCTAGCTATCATGTTGCAAAATTAATTGCACGTCAGAAGAAGCCACATACTGTCGGCGAAACACTTATTAAATTAGCATGCATGGAAATTGCTAGACTTATGCTTGGGCCCAATGAAGTTAAGGAAGTGAATAAAGTTTCGTTGTCTGCTGATACTGTTAAAAGACGTATTCACGATATGTCAAGCGATATTTTAGGAACACTTGTGACGGGTCTATCAGCGATCCTGTCACTGATAGTCCTCTTGGGGGAATTAGCACTTATTTGTATCAGAGGACTTCCTCCGAAGAAGAGAACGGAGATATGCAAATAAGGACTATATGTATATATAGTGTAAGCTTTCAAGAAGAAGCCAAGCGTAGTAGGGCAGAAGCTGGTAGCGGGCATTAGGAAGCCAGGCGTGGCAGAGCCAAAGGGGGGGGGATTGAGCGTGGATATAGATAGTATAGATTTCTAGTTTGATTATTCTATAGGTTTGTAGATGAGCTGTCAATAAAGTGATTGTTTCAGAAATGTCTACCCTTCCTTCCCATCAGTCTGATAATTTGTTACACACTGATTAAAAAACTGTTATCGGCTGAAAAATTTGCGCTTCAGATCGATGAAACAACTGATATTAAAAATAAAGCACAGCTGATAGCTATTGTACGTTTCGTTGATGAAGACTTTATTAAAGAACATTATTTATTTTGTAAGGAGGTTTTAGAGCGAACTACCGGTGAAGAAATTTTTCGAGTAACCGATGATTTCTTCAAAATATGTAATATTCAATGGAGCAACTGCATTGCTGTTTGCACGGATGGCGCTGCGGCAATGACGGGTTGTAAAAAAGGTTTTGTCAATTGTGTAAGACAAAAAAATCCGACGGTACAATTTACACACTGCTGCATACATCGAAAAGCATTGATGGTCAAGAATTTGCCGGAAGAACTTTTGAACACGATGAATGAATGCATTAAAATCATGAACTTAATTAAATCAAGAGCCATAAATTCGCGAATTTTTGGATTACTTTGTGCAGAAATGGGAGCCGAATATGAATCCTTATTATTTTATACAGAAATTCGTTGGCTATCCCGAGGCAAAGTTTTGGCTAGATTATTTGAGCTTCGCCACGAGATGCGTGAATTTCTTTTAACACAGAATATGCTCGAAATATGCCAGCACCTCGATGATGATTACTGGACAGCCAAACTTGCATACATGGCTGATATATTCGAGCATTTGAATGAACTTCATAAAAAAATGCAAGGTCGAAATGAGAATATTTTGACGTACTCCGACAAATTACAAGGATTTATTAAAAAACTCGAACTTTGGCAGAAAGAGTTGCAAAAAGGATGTTTGGAAATGTACCAAAGGACCAATCATATTACAATTGAAAACAACCAATTAATTGTGAATCTGGCCCAACAACATTTAAGTATGCTTCAGCAGAAATTTGATCAATATTTTTATTCCATTAATACGAAACAATACGATTGGATTCGAAATCCTTTTGCAACCAATGCAATAAATTCTACGGAAGCACTGCCTCTACAAATTCGAGAGGAATTTACAGATTTAAATATTGACATGACTTTAAAATTATACTTCTCCGAAGTTTCATTAGATGTTTTCTGGATTTACGTTAAAAAAGAATATCCTCGCATTTCCTTCAAAGCAATCTTAACATTACTTCCATTTTCGACGACATATTTATGTGAGCAAAGTTTTTCAACTCATGTATTAATTAAAAATGATAAGCGGTCATGCTTAAAAGATCTTGACCAAGAACTTCGGGTTGCGTTGTCAAATATTGAGCCGAATATAAAACTTTTGTGTTCATTGAAACAAGCGCAGGTATCACATTAATAATTATTATGATTGCGTAGAAATAAATATGTTATGGTTTTATGTATGTATACTTTTCAAATAAAAAACAAACATTTATTGTAAAATCTGTGTATCAATTAATACCTATATACTTTAGCTTTTGGTGTGCCGCGGAATTCTAGAAAGAATTTTGGTGCGTCATAGGTGAGAAAAGGATGTGGAGCACTGCTTTACGGCATCAGCAAAACGCCATTCTATTTAAACAGTAAAATAAAAATTCCATCTATGAAGCACTTTAGCGGTTCTAAAGGAAAGAGAAAATAAAGTTGTAATTAATTTGCTTCCAAAAATAATTTATTTTGTTTATTCCTCACGGATCGTGATAAAAAACTTTCATAAGACATCAAATCCCCTAATATTATAAGAACTTATTATCAGCTAATTTATTTCAAAAATACAAACATTTCTTCACCATGATTACATCAAATATTTAATATTCTACGCCAATCGTACATATTCTTCTAATTGCATCCCTATGATATGATTACCTGCCTGGCAAGTTTGACAGAATTAATTTTTCTCCGGGAAATAATTCATCTCATTGTATCACATATGTTAAAAATTCAAAAATCATCTTTTTTTAATTTTATTTCCTAGAACTTATAACAGCCCACGGTTGCCAAGCGTATGGTAGCGAAATCGCTATAGCTGTTGTTTTCGTCGAGTCGTGGGTTATATCAAGCTGTGTATCTTAAATCTATATTTGTACGTTTTTAAGACAAATCTCATACCATTAATTACAGTTAAAACTTCCAATTTTGTCGAGAGTGTCGTTAATTATATTTCTTAATAAATAAATATGATTTACTTCATGGTGAATTGTACAAGTAATCAAAATAACCTGTGTCGCACCGATGTTCGCCTTTGCACTGAAATTTTGAGACTCCTGATTTAAGTTAAGTCGGATTTAAGTTGCAATTCGATGACTGAAATTTCTAATTAATTTTCACAATCTCGGGTCCTTTTCAAGCTTTTCGGTCTAACTCACACACATTTTTTGGAAGTAAATTAAGCGTGACGCTATTGGATTTCAAGACGAAGATGGAAAACAATCACTTATCCTGATCAGTGAAATTAATAATCCGAAGAGAGAGAGAAAGAAACAGAGTTTAGCGTCTAAATATATTGCTCTCTACTGTGGCATGCTCAATACACCCATTTGCATTTCACAGCACGTTTGTCTGGATTCTATAAAAAATATGTAATGGAACTTATTAGCTAACAAATATTACCCCCTTTCAAGATTGTTTGTATGCGTCTTTCAAAATACAAATGAATAGAATCGAAATGATTGTAGGACTTTCGGCGTTTTAAAAAATTATTCAGAAATAACAAGGAATACAGATGAGAATATAATGATTTTTAAAGGGTTCTTGTTATAATTCATTGGCTGAAAACTATAAAGGTCAGTTAGCGAGAACAGAGGGCTCCATGAGTAGGCGACTGACACCGTGGGCAGTGATCACTTAAATTTCTTTTCCGGACTTAATGACGTAGTAACTGTAAATACTGCAGATAATTTTAATAATTTTATCTGCGTTTCTTAATTGTACTGAACTTCCGGTCATAGACTAATGATGGATATGCCTAGGTCTGGCATAGGTTAAAAATTAATTCAACAGCCAATTTCAATCATATTTTCTTCACCGATATTTCACATCTTGCTGTTAATGTAAACATTGATTTAGAATATAACCTACCGAAGCAAAACTGGGTGTTATTTTTTAATTACAAATTAAAATAGAAAACATTAAAAGTTGATTTCTCGTTTTCATTTTCTTCAGTGACTGGAGTTCATGTTAAAAATTTTGTTAATTGTCCGCTAGGAGAGCTATTTGTTTAACAAAATAACAAGTATGCTATATAACTCTGTGAAATTAGAGGAACAATTAACAGAATTTTCTCATGTGTATGATGATATAAAATTTTAAAAAAAGCATTTATGTCCTTTGCGAATTAATTTATAGAGATTAAAATAATTACTAAGCAGTCTTTAACTTCACTGTGTGTATAAGGGTAACATCTATCATTATTTGTACAGGGGACCATTTTCAATTAACTAGGAGATATGAAAAAAGACTTTTCAGTAATATTACGATAGAAAACTATATGTTGATTAATATTTTATTTAAAAATTCGTAGTTTGAAAATCCGTTCTTTTCAAATTCAGCATGTCGTGAGACGAGATTTTAAAATTTCTTCTATTAAGTGTATTTGTTTTCTGATCATACGCATAGGATGTTCGGTAATTGTATATTTTACATTTAATAATAATCTAGTAAAAAGAAAAACTTCTTAATTTTTATATTCAATTTTCTTTCAGTCATTTTCAAATTAGAAAAAAATGCTGAAGTGAGTTTTTCTAAGTCGTGCCAAATTTTGATTCACCTTAATAAATCATCATCAGTATCAGTGAAACGCCCTCTATATTTAAACAACAAAATAGAAATTCCAACTATGAAGCATTTCGGCGGATCAGTGGAAATGAAAGTTTTAATTAATTTGTTTCCGAAAATATTTTATTTTGTTTATTCTTCGCTGATCGTGATAGAAAATTGTCAAAAAACAAGGAAAGCTTATGAAATTAAGTGATTTGTTATCAACTATCATTTTAAAAAAATACAAAATTTTCTTCACCGTGATTGCGTCAAATACTTAGCATTTTCATTCCAATCGTATATTTTGTTCTCACCGCTTAACTTTGTATCCATATGATATGATTATCAGTCCGGCTATTTTTTCGGAATTGATATCTCGCTATAAAATATTTCATCTGATTATATTGCTTATGTTAACAATAAACAAATAATTTTCATTTTTGTTCCTTGAACTGACAACAGTCCATGATTTCCAAGCATTTATGGTAGTGAAATCTTTACAGCTGTTGATTTCGTTATGTCTTGGGTTACAAGAAGCCGTGTATAATAAATCACTAATTGTGCGTTTTTAAGAAAAATATCATACCATTTATTGCAGTTAAAATTTTTAATTTCCTCGTGAGTGTGATCTATTGTATTTGTTGATGAATAAATATGATTTACTTTATGGTGAATTGTACAACAAAATCAAAACCTGTATATATCGCGCCGATAAACATAGTAACAACCAAAGATGAAATTTTTCTGGCAAATGCTTTGCTCTCATTGAAAAAAAATATAGTAAGGTCCGGTATCGTAGCTTGTGATGATTTTAAAATACAAACTAGGGCTTTAAATATATTATCATTGCCAAAAACTGATATTTTGTTTACACTTGGTTTCGCTAAAACATACTTTTACATGATCTAAATCATTTCGAAAGGAATTAAATTGCTAAATGGAACGAAATTTTTTTAGACACCTTTCAAGTACGATTACTAATAACCTGGTGAAAAAGCAAATGTAGGTTGCAGAAGAAAGTCTAACAATTTTGTTTTTTATTAAAGAAAGCTCCTTGCCGATTTAATATCGAAATAATTTGACTAAAATATATTTTAAACGTGCCCAATAAAAGTTTTTTTAATGATTGATTCTCAACGAATTTACTGAAGAATAATATCTGAAGGATATACAAAAAAAAATATCACTCAAAGAAACAAACATTTATATATTACAATACGTTAAAAATTTATATCTCAGAATAAAATTATTTCATTGCGAAGATTGAAAACATAATCAGTTACCCTGACCAGAAAATTAATAATCCGAAGAGAGAGATTATAGTGTAAATATTACTCTCTACTGAAATATGTTCAACACAGCCACTTTCATTTCAAAGTACGTTTGTTTCGAATCTATAAAAAATATAAAAAAATATGGAATAAAACTTTTTACTATGAAATATCACCCCTTCAGGATTGTTAGTATGTGTTGTTCAAAATACCACTAAATAGAATTGAAATAATTCTAGGACTTTCGGCGTTCTAAAAACTATTTAGTAATAAGAGGGAACTCAGATGGAAATGGAATGATTTTTAAAGGGTTCTTGTTATAATTCAACAGCCACTTTCAATCGTATTCTTCATTGATACTTCCCTACTCACTGATAAAATAAACATTGCGACAATGATATGAGGTTTTAATTTATCACAAATTAAAATAGAAAACAGTAAAAGTTTTTTTTCTTGATTTTATTTTCCTTCTTCTTCAATGCCTGGAGTTTATGTTAACATTTTCGTTAAGTGTTCGCTAGTAGAGCTATTTGTTCAACAAAATAAAAGGTATGTTATATAACTTTGAGAAATAAGAGGAACAAATAACAGAATTTTCTCATGCGTATGAAACAAAATTTAACAAGGTAAAATGAATTGAAAAAGTAATTTTGTCCTTCGCGAAGTAATTTATAGAGATTAACATAATTATTAAGCAGTTTGTAACTTTAAATGTGTGCAACATCTATCATTATTTGTACAGGGGACCAATCGGTTGCGGTCCCCTTTCAATTAATAAGGAGAGATAAAACAAGTCTTTTCAGCAAGAACACATGTTGAATAATGTTCTATTTAAAAAGTGGTAGTGAGAAAATCCTTTCTTTTCAAATTATTGATATTCGGATTGCCATAAGAGCTATAAATCACCTCTATCAGTTTTTAAAATATCTTTACTTGTACTTTATTTATTAAATAATTATGTACATTGGAATTATATTTGTTGTTCTACAAATTTATATCTTTTTCTATTTACATTTGATAAATTTAAATTTAAAAATGTTTTATCTTGGAATAGTAAACACTTTTCAAAAGATTTGGAACGGAATAAGATATGATCATCTTAATGCATTTGCCATAATTCTTCACCGCCTGTAGGAACGAATGTATCGCCACCTATTATTTGAGTAATCATACAATGCTTTTAAATACTGTTTTCGTAGAAGAAGGCATGTTATTAAATTAGAAATGCTTAGGAATCACAACGAAGAAATATCTTTAATAATCACTAACTCTTAATTCCAGCAGTTACAAAAAAAATTAAAAAAAAGGAATTTTTTTTATACATAGCTGTTTTTTGTTATGTTTTTATGCTAATTTCGTTTTCTCAGCCGGTTATTTCATAAATAATATTAAAAAATTAAAAAAAAGTTTCGCAAAAGTATATATATTACTCTAATAATGTTTCAGAAAGGACGAAAATTTCATACACTCACATGAAAATCCAGAAAAAATAAATTAAAATTATACTTCAATACAATTCTTTTTTATAGTTGCTGTTTTTACCGGACTACCGTTACCACTTATCTATTACTTCATAAGTCATGCATGGAATTAAAAATAATTTCCTTAGACGAATACTTATTAATAAATTAGATGTCTCGGAAGCGACAAGGATTTCATTCCTATTCACTCCCCCTAAATTGAATCAATTAACAAATTACTATCGATTATATTTCAATGTAAATCCTCTTTTACAGCTCCGTTTTGTTTGTTTTCACCTGACAGCCGATTTAATTAAGGCATTAATTTCCTTTCCCGAGTTATATGATAACGTATTAAACAAATTTTTGAAAATTAATGTAAACCAAGGGTAATTTTGGCCTGCAATAAGATTTCATTTCTGCAGACACTCCTAATTTTGGGATGTTGAAGAGATGCTCATAACAGTGGTGCTCTGAACGCGTGTCTACTGAAATATTATTGATTATCGCTTTACACGGGATAATTTTATTACTTGCACCTTAACTACTGAAAATTTGACTCCCGATTGATTATCTGTATTACATCACAAGTAAACAAATGTAACCTTGCACAGCGTTAATTTGCGAGTTAAATAAACTTGTACGAAGAAGTATCGAAAGTTTTAAATATTATGAAGAAATGACAGGGGTAAAAGAATAAAATTTATTCAGCATATTTAATTTTTCTCTCGTAATTTCATTGAACTTTTCCAACTGAAAATCTTAACTTATATGTTGGGTTTTCTTAAGTGATGTTTTCTTGACCACGAAACTTAATACTGCCATATGTAACGAGAATGGGAGATCCCATCAAAACTTTTGGGTTTTTTAGTGATATCTACAAAAATCAGCAATCGATAAGTTACAAGGAGCGGGAATTTATTATGAAATCATACATTCAGACAAATTCGTAGGGATAATTAAGATCATAGTCTTCAAAACACCGATTTGGTTTTGTAGCAGTTCCATGGTAACATATGCTGATAGGGAAACTGTATTTCTAAAATCAATATGAACAAATTGTTAAGATAGCGCTGTTGCTGCTCTAAAAACTATAAAAGGACTGTTAAAGCAAAACTATTTTTAAAATAAGATCAAAATTTGTTTTGAAACAACTCTTTGGCGTTCCCATCATTCTACTTTACAGAAACACGATGTCCAATCATATCATAGGAAATCTGTGCTTTTGAAATGTGATTACAGCGCCGCTGCACAAATGATTTATGTTGGGCTTTAACGCTATTATAACTTGCACTTATCTTATTTCTTATAAACCAACTCAATGCGACGATTTTTATTCCGCGAAGTCGTTAAATATTTTATTATAAAAAATACCTTGCAGTAGATTCCATCAATGTAGTTAAAAATTCTATTGAAAGCAAAGCTAGTGAGGAAAATCTCACATTTGCCTAAACTATTCTTTCGAATGTCCCTTGAAATTTAGGATCACATATTGGCCTTATGGAATCAGATTTCTAGAAAACCAAACGATACATATTTCACTATTTCAATACGACAATCAACGAATCCAATTCACTACGTAATATACATAAATCTAAAATTTCACCAAAATATTTACTGAAAGAATTGAAACTCGATACAGTAAATTGCATCTCATAATCTTTAAAATAAGTAACACTTATAAGTGATGAAATTGTAAAGCTCCTATTTTTTTGAAAATCTGTGTGTATTGAATTTTGTATCGATGTATCTATTTTTTTAGATTCCTTATTGTTTTTTCTGGTTGCATTACTTAAAAATTTCGATCTTCTACCAAAGCGTCACAAATTAAATCAAAACAGTTTCTTGTCTGTAGTTAAAAATCTATAAATCGATTGATTCTAGTAATACAGAGTGCTTTTTTTATTATATATCAAATACTGTATCTATCTGTGCAAATAGTTTGCGAAGAATTAAACCATAAATATGTGAATCAATTAAACAATGATGTACACGCCACTAGATGGCGCTTTCTTGTGTGGAAAGTGTTTCTTGGTTTTTTTTTTATCAGAGAGAGATAATGGTAAACAATGAGTACGACGAAAGGTAGTCCACCAATAAATGTTGTATGAAAAGAAGTGATTTTTGTGTTCTATATACCTTTTCAAATGAAATAATCCTCTTGCAGCAATCGTTGCATTTGAATCTAATCTTTCAAACATAATAAACAACAAAGTGTTAAAAATACTTTTAAAAATTACATTTAACAATCCTGCTTTTACGAGTATAACTGCATCTAATAGGTATGGCTGAAAGAAAATTATTTTTGACATATTGATTGGAAGCATGAGATATTTTTTAAAAAAAGAAGAATCTTAAAAGTTTTCTTTTTCATTTGTTATTTATAATTGAAATTTGCATTTTCATTGAAACTGCGCTTGTTTGCCTAATTTCAAGCTTATTGCTTATAAGGACTGATAGGCTATGCAAATAAGAAGTGATGGGAAAAAAATACAATTTTGAACAGGCAAACGTTTAAAAGAACTCGGAACAATAAATTAAGATGAGTTTTTATCTAGTTTTGAATTCTATTGCAAGTTTTGGTTCTTAAGAATGAAAAATTTTAACGAACAATACTTAATACTGCAATACCTTATCATACGATTAGGTGTCAAATATTATTAAACTAAAGATTCTTTTTAAAATGAATAGTAATCCAGAAAAAAATTCTTTTTTCTGCCTATTTTTAGGAAAAAAGTTAGTAAAAAACACCGTATTCAAGTTTTTGATCAATTATCGTCTGCTTCATACGCAAATATTCCCAAAATATGGCATCTTAAATATTTTGGCTGAGATATAACATCTGTTTCAAAAAGCTATTTAGTTTCTTACAATTATTTTTGAAAGCATTTGTAACTGAATAATTTATAATTTGAAGTGAAGGATATTTCTATTCTATAAGTTCTATATTTATAAATAAATTTATATGTATATCTTAAAGATTTTATTCTTTGTAAGGTATAATTACTCTAATCACATTTTTTTAACCAATTCCTTGGTATAGAGAGATAATTTCAAAAAATTATTTCTTGTACTGAATTCTTAACTGATTTCAAATTACTATAATTGAATGGATATTAGGGATTTCCCCGAGGGATTTCCCCGTTAATGCGCATAATTGTTTTAGTGCTCCGAACACCTTGAGTTCATATGCTAAACTGCATGCGTGACGCAGTTATTGTAGAGGGCGTTGCAGGATTGAGGGGAGAGGAAATACATTGGTTACATCCTCCCCCTCTGGTTCCACAGTCGTCCCGACAAGGAACCAGCAGTCACAGTTTTCCTAGGTCTACCTCTCTTTCTTAGTGGCAGAATTGGGGCATTGGAGCGTCCTTGCTCAAACGCTTTCAAGGCAGAAGTGTGATACACTCCAAGAGGTGTAGTTGGATTTTCCAAGCTGGAAATTTCATATGTTGTTGGAGACCTTCGAGACATAATCACATAAGGTCCATCTCTGCGTGGGAGGAACTTGGAAGTTTTTCCTTTTTCAGCACTACTCATGGGGTGTGAGGTGACATAGACTTTATCTCCTGGATGAAACAAAGTTGCTTCACGTCTTCTCTTGTCAGCATAATGCTTTTTTTTATCTTGTTGTTGTTCAGCAACATCTTTAGCTTCAGCTAAGAATTGGGAAAATTTCTTGAAGTATGAAGTAATTTCTGCAACGAAATTATCGTTTTCGATGACAGCACGAAGATCATGCGTGACATCGTCGGTCGTCCGCAGTTCTCTTCCAAAATGCAGAAAAGCTGCAGTTTGACCAGTGGTCTGGCATTTGGCTGTATTCAAGGCAAATCTAATTGATGGCAACTTTTCTGACCAAGAGTTTTGCTTGTCGTAAACCAGGATGGCAAGACGAGGCTTTAGGTCTCTGTTCTTTCGTTCCACGGGGTTTGCTTGTGGATGGTAGACAGGAATCAAAGATTGTTTGATCTTTAGAAGGTAACAAAGCTGTTGCATTACAGCTGACACAAACTGTGTACCATTATCACTTATGATACGACGAGGGATTCCGTATCTTAGAAGGACTTCTTCAAGGAGTGTTGTAGCACACTCTTTGGCAAAAGTTCCACCCATTTTGTGGTGTAATCTTCGACTATAAAGATCCACTTTTTACCATCTTTACTTTCCGGCAGGGGACCAAAAAGATCAATAGCAAGTGTTTCAAAACGTTCGGATGAAACTGGAGTTTGCAGAAGACCAGCAGGTTTCTGGTTGCTAGCTTTGAATTTATTACATTCAGGACAGTGTTTAACGTAATCTGTGATGAATTTCCGCATGCCAGTCCAATAATATCTTTTCGATGTTCTGTTGAACGTTCCTTCAGCACCATAATGACCAGATGTTGGAGCATCATGGTGATCTTTAATAATATGTTCTCGTTCCTGTATAGGAACAACTAATTGAGCGTCTTCACTCTCAGAATCTGGAGAGTATCTGTACAGCACTCCACGATTCATAAGATAGCCACGATCAGTCCAATTGGAATAATCAGTTCCTTTTTCTGGTGATTCAAAAGTGTCGATGATTTTCTTCAATTCATCATCTTTCATCTGTTCACTTCGTATGTCTTTCGAGGATCGAGCTGGGATATCGATAGTTATTGTGCAAATTTCACAATTTGGCTTCTTGTGAGTAAAACTAGGGCGTGATAACATGTCAGCTAACACATTTGCTTTTCCAGGAATGTACTCAATCTTAAGTTGAAACTTTGAAGTTGCAAAGCCCAACGGGCTAATCGTCCAGAAGGCGATTTCAAACCCATTAACCATTTCAGTGGTTGATGATCTGAAGCAATTGTGACTTCAGATCCTTCAACATAACCTCTGAATTTATTGAGGACCCAAACTACGGCGAGTGCTTCTTGTTCAGTGGTTGAATAATTTCGCTCCGCTGAAGTAAGCAAACGGCTTGCATATTCAATGGTGTGTTCTTCTTCACCTGAGCCCTGGAGAAGGACTGCTCCGATTGCGTAATTAGATGCATCAGTTCGTATTACAAAGGGTTTTGTATAACCCACTTGTCTGAGAATAGGAGCAGTTGTCAGACACTGTTTGAGCGTGTCAAAAGCTTTCTGCTCTTCTTCTCCCCATTTCCAATGAGCATTCTTTTTAGTGAGATTGCTCAATGGTCTTGATTTCTCAGAGAAATTAGAGATGAATCTTCTATACCAAGAACAACTTTGCAGGAAGGATTGCACTTGTTTAACATTTTTCAGAGGAAGTATATCTCTGATAGCAGTTGTTTTGTCAGGATCTACTTGGACTCCGGAACTAGTGATATAGTGTCCGAGGTACTTTACTTTTTCACAAGCAAAGTTGCATTTACTGCGATTTGCTTGCAGTTTAAACAACAAAAGTCTTTCAAAGACTGTTTTGAGGTCATCAAGATGTTTTTCAAATGTTTCTGATAAGATAATTATGTCATCTAAGTATGATAATACGTGCATGTCTTTAAGACCATTGCGAAATTTGTCAACTAATCTTTGAAATGTGGCAGGAGCCGTTTTCAGTCCAAATGGCATTCGCCGGAAACGAAAAGTTCCAAATGGGCAGACAAATGCTGTTTTGTCTCTGTCTGAAGAACATACACTGATTTGGTGGTAACCCGATTTTAAATCAATTGTAGTCATGAAAGGTGTATGCTTCGCCGCATGAAGCAAATCGTCCATTCGAGGTAGAGGATAAGAATCAGAAACTGTCGTTGCATTAAGTTTTCTGTAATCAATGCAGAATCGCATTTTTCCATCTGGTTTGGGAACGAGCACAACAGGTGCCGCATATGGTGATTCACATTCTTCTATAATGTTTCATTCTAATAGTGTATCAAGTTCTTTTTTCACAGCTGACATTCTATAAAGAGGCACGGAGACAGGTGGACTATCTCCTGTATTGATTCGGTGTTCAATGTAGGGAGTAGGCTCTCCCCCTGGTTCAAAGACAGATGCGTACTTCTTTAAGACTGCAACTAGTTTTTCTTTCTGCGTAGTATTTAAACATCGACCTTCTTCTTCACGAAGAGTACATAAATTGACATCTAAGTTGTCAATTGGATGTTGGTTATTGGCATGTTCACCAAAGGCAAACTGCTTCTGAGGCATGTCAGCAAAAAACCATTGTTGTTTCCTTAAATCCAACATGATTCTTGATTTTTTTAGAAAGTCAATACCTAGCAGAGTTCTGTTTCTTTTTGCATTGGGTAATGCGATAAGCTCTTGGTCGAACTTCCGTCCTTCAATTTCAATGGTTACTGTAGTGATGAGGACATCTTCTGTCGAGCGCTGTCCATCAGCAAGTGAGATACACATTGTTCCATTCCGGAACTTAGCACCTTCATCCTTCAGCAATGTATACAAACTTTCACCAGCAATAGAGTGACTGGATCCAGTATCCGCACAAGCCTTTCCAAAAATTCAATTTATACGCAGGTATACGGTTGATACCGAAGCTGTAGTAACAAAACAGGAACTTGCTTCCAAAAATTCGAATCGGGACGATTCAGTCTTAGGCTCTGCTGTGCAATTGGGACACTTTGCTCGGATGAAACCAGAAGTTCCACAACCATAACACTTTACAGGAGGGCGATCTTCCTGCTGCTTTGTAGCATAACCTCTATTATTTATTCTCGGAAAAGGCTTCCTTGAGAATTGCTGGTTTCTGGATGAAACGGTGTTTTCATGTTCTGCAGTCGATGAGGCCGACTTAACCCAAATTTTATTTCGATTTTCCAGAAGTTGAGACTTCTTCTGCAATCCCACCTTCATGTTGTCAAAGCTATCCAGTTTGTCAACTAGATCACATGGTGAAATGATTTCAGACCATGTATCGATGAAATGGTTTCTGTAATCTGGAGGACATTTCTTTTTAATTTGATCTGTGATGATCAGATCCTTAAGTTTTTCGAAAGTGTTTATCTGCAGTTCAGTTAACCATCCTTCTAGATATGTTCGAACTTCGAAGTAAAAGTCTTTCCAGGTACTGTTGGCGGCTTTTCTATGTTGAGAAAATAATAACCTGAATTTCTCTGCACTGAGTTTAAAGCGTTTTAGTAACATACTTTTAATATGGTCATAATCTTGAGACAATGTGTCTGGTTCTCTGGCGATCAATTTTGAGATATCGCTTGGTAGTGCACTTATGAGATAAGTGACAAAATTTTCTTTGGGAACTTTAAGGAAAGAAAGTTGTCGTTCAAATAAAGTCAAGAAGAGACCAATGTCATCATCTTGTGCTTTGAATTTAGGGAGTAACTTTTGAACGTCAAGAGTAGGTTTCTCCACACCCAACCCATGAGTAGTAGCTGATTATTGTGGCTGTGACAGACGTAACTTTTCGAGTTCGAATGCCCTCTCGCTTTCAATCTCTCTAAGTTTCTGTTCATAATCACTTTTAACTACGATGTTGAATAATACCTTTTAAATGTTCACGGGTGAACTCTTCCTCATATTTAGTGTCATTAATTATTAAGTTTTTTAGGTCTAACACAGACATTTTAGAGGTAATAGTTAGTCCGAGATCTTCAGAAAGAGATCGTAAGTCCTCTTTCTTAACTCCTGCGAGGTAAGACATTTTAATTGTTTTTGTGAAAAGTTTTAAAGTTCAAAAAGTTTCTAATACCTAATTATTATGCCAAAACTATAATTAATACACTATGCTGAAATATTCTGTAGTAAAATAAAAATTTATACACGAAAAATTCAATGTACATTAAATTAATATACTAACAATTATAACCTGGGGAAAAATTACATTATATGTCACACTAAAAACACTAATAAAACAAAAAAATATATAATATACATAAATTGGAGATTTATAACGAATATGTGGAATAATATGCTTCAGAAGGAAAAAACAACAAAATAAAATATGAAAAATTCTTTGTTTGTTTTATTAATTACCTAACTATCAAATTAAGTAAGAGAAGAAAAAAAACTTTTTCCAAATGCACTTCAAAGAATAAAAGAAAATATTTAATTAAACATTGAGTACATAAAAGTATCAAGAATCTTCTCTTCACCAGAATTTATATTTTAGACTAAAAAGAATATACAATGAACATTCTGAAATAAAATTATGTCTACTTCATTTCCGATAATTTTCAGAACCGTTCCTGTGGCGGGAAAACTTATACCTTTTACTTTTATTATTATTCATTACTTTTCAAATTAGACTCAATTTAATATCTTTTCTTAAAAAAAATTGAATAATAATCTAACTCAGGCTAGAATAATTTAAATTAGATACTCTGAAATAGGCATAAATATGTTTTTAGAATAATAACATAAACCATCAATTATTTACTTAAAATCAACTTCTTTTCAACAAATGAATAAGAAATAGACTATATATCTGTTTTTTTAGAAAACCACAGAATATTAAATATTCCTAATAAATTTCATCAGTTACTTAAAACAGTATTCAATGAAAAGAAACTCATAAATTACAACCTAAGCATTTTCTCCTAATACATATATATAAAAAGAAATCAACTTTACGCTGACAGGCTGAAATAATTTGAGTTCAAGGTCACATGCGCGAAGCGAAATTCGCAGTTGCATTGTTACATACATGAATCATATTTACCTCCGTTACGAAATTAACATCTGAAATCAGTTTTACACTTTGGAATACAAAATTTTTAAAACATTTTTACAAATATACACAATTCTAAATACGTGATTTCAAAATGAATAAAATATTAAATGCAAACACTCTAATTTCTAAATTCCTACAATATTCTTCTAAAAGCTAGAAAAGATATATCTTAAGATAATTATACAATGACTGTATTATTATTCATAAAAACAATATATTGATATTTAATTCCATTTACACTTAAAATATAAGCATTGTACTACCCTAGAGACGGGAAACATTGAATTAAAATTCTACAATGGTCAGGGTGACCTAAGTGTCTCGTTTTGTTCAGACGAGAAATTTTACTTTTCCACAGACAATAAAATTATACCATGGTCAGGATGACCAATAGATTCGTTTTAAAGTTAAGAATCTAAAACATGTTCAGGAAAGAGTATACTTATCAATGGATGTGCTGGCTGCAACTGAAGACACCAAGTGCGGGCTGCACTGTATCCATAATTCAATAAGAGCAACCGTTGCTCAGTTAATATAATTCCAGGTCTTACCAGAAATCAGAACGATGGGGTTGCAGGTCTGCACAAACTACTTCAATATAGCAGTACCGTTGGCTACGGTCATAAACACAGGAGTGCAGGATTACACAAATATTAAAATTACTAAAATAATCTTTCGCGTTGGGCGCCATTATAACTACTTTTCGTAGTTACAGAAGAAAAGGGCCCAGATCACTAAATAATTATTTTATTACAAGGACAACACATTTATGATTTACATACATAGTAGAAACAAAAAGATATTGAGCCGAGTATGCGCCGAGGGATTTCCCCGTTAATGCGCATAATTGTTTTAGTGCTCCGAACACCTTGAGTTCATATGCTAAACTGCATGCGTGACGCAGTTATTGTAGAGGGCGTTGCAGGATTGAGGGGAGAGGAAATACATTGGTTACAAGTATAACTTAACAATCAGATTTCAGTTTTTAGCATTTATTTTTACTTCAAATATTACAAATTAAAATATAA
>BMAW01086363.1:0-55027 GCA_019974015.1 Nephila pilipes
CCAGGGCCGTGTTTTTACCATTTTCTCACCCGAAATTTCATTAAAGTATCATAAATCATTCCATTGTTACTCACGTAAAGGAAATCGATGCTTAAGATGATGGCCTTTTGATATCTGTATTACAAGAAGGTTAATAGAAAAAAAGAATCTAAGTGGATTTAACGTGGAATTCCTCTTTTAAGATTCTAGATTCAATTACTTATATTTTTGAAGTATTAAATACTTATAAAGGGTTTCGTACTGCTTATGAAATGGAGTTTAATAGTTATTTCAAGACAGACATGAGCACAATTTACTTTCTTATACATGTCATATTATTCCATGAAGTGAATATTTCTAATACTGTTCTGCTTTGAGTTTCATTCGAGAGTTCTATAGTTTATTTAAGAGATATATCAAGTGATTTAATGTGAAATCTTTTATAATTTATATTGATATGTAGGTCATTCTAGCATGTCATCAGAGACAAACTTCTGAGCAAAAGTTATTTGATTAACATTTTCAGTTTTCATCTGACCGATATGTTTTTAAAAGATGAGATTATTCGTCTTCCTGATGAGAAGATGTTTTTTCTTCTCAAAGTATATATTTCTTTAATGAAGACACTATTACTTAGAACATGTAAATATGAAACTATGAAATTAGAATAGAAGATTTAATTCTGTTTTGTCGTATATTTCAAGAATTAATTGAAGTGAAACAAAGCGAATACAAACAATCTACAGTTCCTAAAATGCTACTTCTCATATCTTTTCGTAACAGAAGCCGAGTTTAAAATTATTTTCATAAATTAAAAAAGATTCATAATTAAAATGACAAATTAGAGTGCAAAGCTAGTTTCCTGGGGTTGCAGAATTGCATTAGTGTTTCCCTATATCCACAGTTGTAGAAACATTACTTACTAATTTTTTGATTAAAGAAGCCGTTGAAAGTGAATTAGAGAACAGGGGTGAAAAACTCATGCCCTATATTCAGGTAATGACAAAAAATAATACTCACTGAAACTGAATAGTCATATAATGTTTTTGGAGTTGAACGAAGGATTCACTTGAAATATTTAATAGTCTTAACTTTTAAATAATTTTTTTTAGTTAACAGGTGATTTTCTCCCATTACTTTTGTCTAGTCCCTTCCACTAATTAGATTGTGCTTCAGTATTGCTTTTCCCTTTTCAATTTGAAAGCAGTCTATTCAGCTTATGTAGCGGAAAGGTAAGGTTTTTTTCTTTCTTTAGCCCAGCCATTGTAAAGTACATCGGCGTTGGTTCAAATTGACAACACTGCAAGCGGGTTACCTCTCTCTGAGCAATAAGAAACCCAAAAAGCTCAGATATTAGATAGATCTTCACTTGAAATTTTTTATTTAATTTTAATCTTTCTACCATTAACATTTTTTTAAATAATAAATAGGAAAATTTAAATTAGTTTTAATTTAATAGCTATGAAAATGAGGTACTTTCTCATATTAGAAAGGAATTCCTTAAGTTAAACTTCTTCGACTTCGGTGATAGCAAAAAATGAAATTAAGAATGAATAAAGAAGTCAAAATGATAGGTTGTTTTTGTTCTCAGTGACATTAATTAGTTTTAAATAAGTCTTATAATATATCTTCCTTATACCGCAAACCCAAAGTGTCTTCCTTGTACTCCAACCCATTTGTTTTAGCATTTTAAGTTACCATAATATTGAAATCACGTTATTGATTACAAAATTATTTATTATCAGGTTACAAAATTAAAAATACGTTATTGATTATTAGGTTACAAAATTTTTAAGATTTTCAAAACAAATAACTTATGAAATATTCCGAGTTTAGAGTTAAGGAGTTTTATCCATGGTGACTATTCACTTTAACATCTTGAAATATTTTTCTAACTAAATTAACATCTATTTATGTGATTTATCTTGATCAAACTAAGACGGAAAATTTATTAAATGCAGTTGAATACTTATTTCTCCATCTCACCAAATTCATTAACATAAAACTTACGAGAAAAGGCTTATCGTTTCTCTTTAAAATGTCCATGTTTGAGAGTTTTATGAAATTAAATTTTCCAAGAGCATATATAGCATCGATGAGGTTATCGAGCTTAGGCAATAAAAATAAATTACTAAACAAAAACTCTTTTAAATTGGTTGCACAGTTCCCCCCTCCTTAAAATGCAATCTTTTCAGTCTATCCTGTTTTCACATTACATTATTTTATTTATATTTTTTACTGTACTTATCATAATTTCATCTTAAAGTGGAAGGAGTAAGCGTTTTTTAAATCTTAAATACATTTAGATTTTTCAATGTGTGTGAACCGTGTTTTTCACAGATGAAAGAATAATTTCTTTTTTTAATTTTTGAGCTGGAAGCAGATGCAAATCATCTTTTGCGAGTAAAAATGTTTTTTGAATGAAATTAAAGATTCGCTCAGCCGTGTCAAACAGCTGATTAAACTTTCAAGAAAACGTGGTTGTATATTCTAAATGAGTTGAAACTGTAAATAATACGCATTTAAGAGCTTGTAATAGAATTAGCTTAGTTGAATTAACCATTCATTTTATAAATGACGTCATTTTATATCAGAATAATATGCAAACAAATATTTCTTTTAAGTACGCTGTTGAAAATAATGCTTACCTTAAACTTTCAGACTTTTTATTATTTATTATTGTTTTACCATCTAAATGGAAAAAAAAAATGTTTTAGCTTTTTTAAAACTAGAAACAGCTGTCTGATCTTCTAATAATAAGCCGAATTTCAAGTTTCTTCTTGTCTTTATTACGTTTCCTTTTGTATTAATAATAAGCAAATTTTGATTTTACGCATTTGATATGTAAGTTAATCACAGTATTATGAAAAAAATATGAGAAGATAATTTATTCTGTTTTAATTATAATTTTATTTTTAATAATAATTTTTAATAATAATTATAATTTGAGTTTAAGGTTACACACGCACGCACGCACGCACGCACACACGCACACACACACACATTTCAGTATTTTAGTTCATATATATATATATATATATATGAACTAAAATACTGAAAAAAATTGAAAAAATGAAAAGGAATAAAATTAACTAAAAGTGAAATTATTCTTTTCGAATCAATTTTCTAACTACAGTACATTAAACAAAATCCAGTACATTAAACAGAACTTTATCAATTTAAATTGTAAATGAAATTTGTCAACACCAGTTTGTTGATTATTTTGATTTTAGGTTCCAATCAATATAACGAAATTAAAACTTACTTCTACTATACCCCTTTATTTCCTTTTCAAAGATAATATAATCCTAATTTAAGTAGCAATTAAATTCTACAGTACCTATAGTTCTTTTATCATTATTCATGTATTACCATTGTTTACCAAAATATTTTCTCTGCTGAAGGTCATTTGATCATTCTTTGTAAACATCTAGACTCAATTGAAATTTGTTTTTCCTCTAAAGCTGTTTTTCTCTTATAAATATTACGTAATAGTATTAAAATACCAGAAATGCAAACAGAGCTTTAATATAATCGCGTTGGGTTTTTTTAAAGTTTGATAAAGGTCGCTTGAATTGCATTGTAAGTTTGATAAATAAACAATTAATGACGCCATTTTTAAGTATTTCGAAGCGAATTATTGAAAGAAATTCACGAACATAAAGTAAAAATTAAGCATAACTAATACGTCAGTTTAATTTTCAAGGATTTTGTGAAACATGTAAAGGTTTTTTTTCTTTCAGTTTAAGCTGCTGAAATATGTTATATGAAAATATGTTATTAAATACGTTTATGAATGAGATTTTCGCTATACCTAGTCTAACAACAAGATGGTGAATTGACTTTATAGCTAATTTGGCTTCTTACATCGCTTATAGTTTTAAATTTTAAATTCGGTAAATCTTAATACGAGCAACTACAATTAAGAGCATTTTTAAATTTGTTTAATGTCATATCGCTAAATAATGAAACTATTTTCTTATAAAATAGTTTTATTGTTATGTGTAATCCTTTTAAACTTGAAGAAAATGAAAAATTTGAGTACGAAACCCGAAGCAATATGTTTGCCACTTTTCTTCGCCAAAAGTATGCCATAAGAACGCCAAATGAGGAGATTAATCAGCAGTTAGACAAGATAGGAATTTTATATATAGCCTTTTTTTCTTTTTACCTTATGTACTTTTTGCTATGCAAAAGCTAGATTAGGAAAAAAAACTCGAGAAATACTTACGGTTTCGAGTATGCATGAGAGAAATGATGTACAATATATTTCAAAATAATTAGTTATGCCTCAAATGCATTTTTTCGTTCCTTGTTCTCAAGTCATTCAATTTATTTGGATTTATTCTGAATCACTTTTAATTTGAGTAATGTTGGCCTTATTGATATTAATAAATCGTTTTGATTCACTCCACACTGTTTGCACAGTAGATTTAAACAATTAAAATATAAGCAAGAGTAGATTGGCTAGTTCTAGCAACTTAACATTTTGGTTATAAATACTGGTGAAGATTACTGGGAGTAATTTTGGTTATAAAGTGAAAAGAATGTCGTATTAGGAAAGATCAAATCGAAGAAGGGGACAAAAGTAATTCATTGAAAAGTATTATTTCTTTTTGTTTCTTGTCCGTTATCGAATTCTTGTTTATTTCAAATAGAATTTTATACTATTCTTCTGATCTTTTACTTAACATTGAAAATTCTAGATAATCTAGACATTTAAATAACTAGTTTTATTTCCTTATTACATCACTTTCCAGTGTTTTTTGTTGAAAAGAAATATATGAAAAATCTACAATAAAAGCACGTAGGCTTTGTTGATAATGCTTTAAAATACCTTTATTCAGAATTATTTAATCAGAATGGATTAAATTAGTACTCATTTTAAAAAGAGTTTTCAAAAATACGAACAGTGATCAAATGGCAAGTGATAACTCTGACAAGTAACTTCAAAAAAAAAAAAAAATACAATTATTAAAAACAAATTTATTTCGAGAAGTGTTGAAATGGCTGTTTTATTTAAAAGCCTTTTCAACTTGAATGAGAAACGCTCTTTCAAACGATCATTATACAAGCAATTTGCACAACAGAACACTTAAATAAAGAGGAGTTAAGTGACACAGCCAACATATAATTATTTTACGAGCACCTCACAATTTTTTCCTAGAAGTATATATATTTGGAAAATTTATTTCATAAATCAAATTAACTCTGAGAAAGTAGGATATTTAACTGAAAAATATATATATATATAAAAAAAAAAACAGTTTTCACACAAATAACATTAAAATAATTTTCACATATCTGCAAAGTGTTTTTAAAGTAGAAATTAGATATATCAAAATGAAAATTAGTGATCTTTTATCCAAACTCAATGGAAAAAAAAACATTTTTTTCATTTATAAAACTAGAGAATCAGATGACATTATATATCAAATGACTAATAAATAAAAAAAAAATTAAGAGTTAGTAGAGAATGAACGACGCAAAAAAATTATTAATTGACATTTTCCAATAATATTGAATGCAGTCATTAATTATAGTCCTAAGAAAGATTTATCAAAATAAATTATGGTTTTAAGTCTATTCAAAAATAGTTTGTTTAAAAGAAAAAAAATTTTTCTCAGAAAATGCTCAAAATTTCTTTTGTCCTAATAACAATTTTTTCTCTTCAAAAAGCGGCATGTACTTGAATAGTCTGAGCCTTCTGTAATTTTTCATTTATTTCTTCTTTAAATAAAAGAAAATGAAAAATTATCAAACTGTCGATAAATTATTAGTTTTTAATTTAAGCCAAGTGATATTACATCCAATTTTTTTTTCCACCATTAACTTATAACTAGTTTAATAAGTATTTTGATGACATACTATATTGATTATTCATTCATCACAAACTTTTTGGACATGTGAATAACTCAGTATTTCTAAATTAAGGTACTTTTTAGAAATAAACAGTGATAAACTATAAAATATGCTGTTTATCAGGTAATGTTTATAAAAGTCTTTTTTCTAAGTTTTGGATATCCTGAAATTTTTGTAAGGAATTATCAAAAAAATTTCGAAGTATAAAAATAGCATCATTTCGGCTTAAGTACGATATTGCATTAAAACAGAGATTTTTAAAAATAGATTTTAACAATAAATGATATATTTTTTATTGATAATTTTTTGTTGAAAGTTCCATTTATGTGCTGCGTACATGTTAAGCAAAAGTTTATCAAATTAAATTTAGATAAACTTGGCTAATATAGAACATAGAATTGGGCCGAAACTGCCAATAATTGCTTTGAATAAATAAATAAAGCATTTTTTTTATATGTAATGCTTTCAAGATAACTATTGCAATAGTTTTTTTTTACATTATCAGTTAATGCTACTGAAATTCTATTTCCAACTAAATACAAATATGCAGAACTTTTAAATAAATATTATCATATTGCTCAATATACATCCTAATTTCTAAAAAATTTCCAAACGAAATAAACTTAAGACGGCGATAAAGGCACCTCTGCATTATGTCTAATTTTTGAAATTCATTTATTTATCCACAGACTTACCCAAAATCACAGAGCTTCCACTTGAGATTTCTACAAACAGCGAATTCCCAAAACACCATTCACAATAATTTGAAAAATGGCCTTAATTCTAGAACCAACTTCACCCCTCAACTGCTCCAGTCAGTCCAGTGAAATTACTAACAGAGATTTTGTGAAGGTGTGTCGTTGGCAGATAAGGTCTTTTGCATAAAATTTGCTGGAGTTCTGGGTGCAAACAAACTGTAATTGCTTTTTCGAAAAGCTGCGCTATCAAAACAAGGGAATATCGTCGCTTTGAGCCCCTGCAGCATCATATGAGCGTCGAAAATGATTCAAAAGCTTGATGCAAAGTGAGAAGAATGCAGCATTATGAGAGTTGAGGCTACAGGGAATTCATTAGACGCACTGTATTCTCCATAGAAAGTTTGGATTTATTCTAATTAGGAATGCTATTCAGAATGTAGTTAAATTTTCGTCTGGTTGGGTGAGATAGTACTCGTGAATATGTCGTACACAAAATTAACTTTCGTTGAAGGGAGAAATCTCTTTATTTATCTTTTGAGGATTAATGATTTTTTTTTTATTTAACATAACAAAGGGTAGGAGAAATTTTACTTTGTAACGTCATAATATTGAAAGTGGAAATGATATTTGATTTAAATTTCTGTTGACTTTATCATGATTATATAAACTTTTGAGAAGTTTTGTTGAAAATAGTTTTATTCAGTACAATTCTTTCGCTTGGCGCTGTATCTAAATTGCATTTTTATATTTTGAAATAATATTTAAGGCTTTATAGAAACTAAATTTCTAATTAGTAAATAACTACGCTTTAAGAGTTATGCTATCGATTAAAGAATTATGTTTGTAATTTAAAAGTACGTCGTTTATAGTGGTTTTTATGTAGACTTTATCATTTTAATTATTAAGGAATATCATCAACGATTTTAAAGCAGCATTGCGATTAAAGAATTTTTCTTAATGAGAGAATTTATGATTCAAGTTTTTTTTTTTTAGCTAACTTGAATTTTTTTTAATTTACTAGTTGAAGTGAATAGTGAACCGGTCGGAGAAAATATGTTAATAAGTTAAACGAACGTAATTCCTGTTTAGTTCGATGTTTACTAAAACTTATCAAAAATATGTTCAATACATTTAACAAAGCGAAAAATTGTTTTCATGTAATAAAGTATATATTCGTAAAAAGAATTCCGACAAAAACAGTTTAATCCACATAAATACCTATTAAGTTTTTAAAATTAAAATATATCTATTGCCAGAATGAAGTGTCATAGAATTTGAATAACAAAAGTAATAAACTGAATAAAAACGATACTAATTGATGTAAAGTAGGAATGAAAATAAGAAGAAAAGTTTTTTTAAGATAAAAAATGCTTTAAAAAATGATTGTTCAATTTTTTTAATACTTTATATACAATTAGCTTAAAACAAAAATTCTTTAAAATTCTAAAAGCAAAATTTATTTGACAGCTGTTAAAATATTAATTATTTACCCATTAAATAAAAAAAAATGGTAATAACAGATTGTAATAAATCAAATTTGAAAATGATGTGCGAAGCACGTCTACTCAAAATGTAACAGTTCTTATAAACACATAAACACATCAAATAAATACATCTTAAGTTTATCTGACACAAAAAGCCTTAAATTTGGTTAGAAATCTAGATTTATTTGAAAAACATACATAATTTAAAATAAACAGAAATGGATTATCCATGTTACTAATATTTTCTTCTTGATACTTGTTCGTCTGCAATTTGGTACAATCCATAGTACTTCGAATGGAATATGGTTTTCGAGTAATTTTCGAAACTTTCTCAAAATACATGTTAATAATTCTGGACCTGACAAATTTACCTGATTAGTTATGAGTGACTCTTAACTTTCATAAATGAAAATAACTGTATGAATTAATAAATATTTCAAACATATGACAAAAATTTATAAGATATTTTAAAATCAGTCACAGATTAATATTTGTAAATCGTAAGTATGCTACACTCCCGGAATTTTGCCTTCATATATGAATTGGTCATAATAATATAAATTAATAATGTATAGGAGTAAATGACATTTTTATGGATTAAAACTTCGGACATTTCATTGATAGGGTTAAACATATCGTTACAATATTGCAATAGTTGGACCAAAAAGTGTTTTAATGAGGATCACGTGTCTCACATACTTGGGGTGTGTATTGTACTTTCAAGGTACTCAGAATTTTATTTGATAATTATCATTAAATTTTTAAGCATTTGTAATATAAAATTAATTAATAACTCATTTATTTCCTAATCATTAACTGAGAGGTTCATTCTTTTTTGAAGTAAGTCTACAATGATGTTTGGAAATATGATTTAAGAGAACGAAAATTTCTTGAGAAAATAAAAAGTGAAAAAAAGGCGTTACATGAAATGTTTATACTTATCAAATTATGGTTGCATAAGTTCAAGGCGTTACATGAAATGTTTATACTTATCAAATTATGGTTAAAAAGCTTTGTTTGTGAATTAATTTTAGCTTTTATTTGTTTCCTTCTTTAACGTGTCTGATAGAGATATATCCATTCAAATATTAGAAGTTTAAAAACATTCTTAGTTTTGAAAAAAAAAAAAAAAAAAAAAAAAAAAAATAATTCGTAAAACATGGCAGTTTAAAATTTTGTTTTAAAGTTTGCATTTTCTTTTTAATTCATATGTCGAAAAATATGCAATGCAACTTTGATACTTTAAGCAAAACAAGGATTTTTTTTTTACTCATCAGTTTTTTTTTTACTTCATGTTTAGTGGCAGGTGATCAGAAAATACTTGAAGTTTACCTGATTAGTTATGAAAAGAACACCTGCTGGTAAGAATAACGGATGAATAGCTTTCAAGTGTGTTTTAAAAATCTATAACATGCGTGTATTCTTGTGTAAAATGTTTTCCGAATAAGAAAAGAATTACTCTATGGTATTTTGAAATTCATTTTTTAAACGTAATACTTTAAAGGAATTGTAAATCTTTTTGTCTTCTTAATAACCCAAAAATTGTTCTGAATATATATATATATATATATATATATATATATATGATATTGAAATATAAATAAGCACCATAATATTTTGCAATCATATAAACAAGTTAGGGAATAATCTCAAAATAATTAAATGTAATACATTATGAAGAAATCATTTCTGTGCCATTACGGAAGAAACATATACATCAATCCATATAAATACACTAATAAAAACTTTGCAAACGAAGGTAATTATATAAAAAATAAATATGCTAGTTTAACTATAAAAAAAGTAATATATACTGCCGAAATTTCTAAAAGAAAGTATACTCTTTCAGAGGTGTTGGTATATTTTTTATACTGCATTTTTAGCTAAAAATCTCTATAAAATATATTTTTTCCCCGCACATTTAACTTAAAATGGTAGCTAAGAGTTTTCTTTACTTAAATTAGACAGCAGAACCATGACGAATGATTATCAAAAATATTCCTTTGAATCTCATAAAAGTTCCTAACAAGTGTTTCATCTCCCACAGAAATGTTTCTGAAAGGAATTGAAATTTTTAAATTCATCAGCGAGCCAATCTACACGTTTGAAAATTTATGTATATACTGCTAATTATGGAAAATAAAATATAAGAAGCATTTGTTTCATATTTCAAACTAAGTGGAATAAATTTGATACCACCACCCACACAGAGGACTAGTGAGTATCAGACGACAGCACTGAAATTGGCGATTCAGACTGATACGTGACCGTTCGTTTTGTTACAATGAAAAATGTAGGTCATAAATATGTTTTCGAGTGCCAGTGTGGCAAAAATCAGACTTATTTTCCAAATAAAAGAAATTTAAAACAGGAATAGAAATTTATCAACGTGGTGCATGCCCACCAAAAGACAACAAACAAAAGCACAGGGGAAAGAAGGATTTCTCTAAACCAAAACTATTGAAAAAAAAAAAATAAAAAAATCGAACAAAGCTAAGACAGAGGGACAGCCTTCGAAGGCATCTAAGTTATAACTGGCTGGAAACAGCATATTAGAGTCTTAATGTCGTTGATAGACATCAGAATTGTTGACGATAATATGACACAAAGGGTTAGCATGAGATAAAAATAGACGATAAGCTGCCAGTGTAGCAAGAGGGCCGGCAACGGGAGATCATTGCCTCTAGTGGCAAACTTTACAAAGAGATTAAAGTAAACTGTGATGCAAGGCATTGATGAATGTCATTACAAAATATACGATAGAGTAAAGATATATCAGCTCTGTAAGAAGAACAGAGTCTTCGGCTTTTGGGCGTCAGATGTGAATCTTGAAAGTAGGGATGGTTCGTTCTAATTTGTAAAAGATCTAGGAAATCTACTTTAGCAGAGATTAAAGAGGAAGAAAAAGAATTGATTTCACAACATGTGTAAATAATTTAGAATAAGCAGGGCAGCCATTTTTTTTTCGTTTTGACACGTCTGCAAATTACATATGTGAGAGGGTAAGTTTTGAGTACTATCAATTACCGTGGACGGCTGATTTTTGAACTCTTACAAAGACCCTACATTCAATAGCATTTTAGTTTTATGAATTCATGTTTTCGTTTCTTCTCGTGACTTTTTCAGATTTCATACAATAAATAGGGTGCTCATAATCATTTCAGAAAAATCCGAATTTAATTTAAAGTAGTCTTTTATCTAGTTTTAAATAATTTTTTCGAACATATATATATATCTAAAATATACATGTAAAAGAATGCATACACGTGGCTTTCAATTGAAAGAAAACTTGCTATGTTTGAAGAGTTTCCTAATGATGGATCGAAGTTACTATCAGAAACAAACGAGGAAAAAAAAATCACAATAATTTGTGAAATAAGAATATGCTTTATTTTAAATGAAATTATGTATGTATTTCAACTAAATTTTGCTTATTAATTTTATAGCGTAGTTGTATAATAATTCTGAAAATTATATATGTATAAAAAATTATATTTAAATTAATTGACATATTTTCGCAGAAATTATCACTCTCAGAAATAAAAATACAACATCATAAAGTTCTAATCTGGTTTTTTGATCCTAATAATTACCAAACTAACTAAAATAATATATTTTTTTTATGAAAGTATTTATTATTTCCTTGAAGGATTACGAAGCAATGAGGGTACAAATAAGATGTCTTACAGGAGCAGTGGTATATAATATATAATATACACCGAGTCCTAAAAATTAGGAAATAAATAAAAACTAATTTTACCGCTGGATATTGTGTACTTTTAACATTATTAATGTATATCAGATGAATTTTAGAAAACTTTATAAATTTTTTTTGTATACCATCCCTCAAAGCGTTGAGTGAAAAATCTAAATGACAACTGAATAAATTATTAAAAAAAGGAGATAAATAGAAAAATTGAAAAACAACATTTACATTAAAAACCTAAAAATCAATAAAACGTAATTAATGCTATTACAGACTGCAGACTGTTATGCTGGGTACTCTAGAATTTATGGCGAAATCATCTCTAATCAACGAATTATGATGTATTAAAAATGATTATGAGACTAAAGATACAATTGTACTGAGATCAACAACAAACAGACTCATTACAATATTTACGAAAAAGAAGATTCATGCAATCTCATGAAAATCCAAACATATATAAACATATACAAAGTAATCAAAAAATATTTTTCAATAACACAAAATAGACCTCAATATAACACTTATATGATCATAACAACACATTATGACATTGAGCCAACAAGGCTGACAAATTACTAGCTCTAAAAATGAAATGATTAAGCAAATAAGATAGAAATACCATCTACCAAATAGGGCAAGAATAAAATGAAAACCTGAATAAAATTACAAATATAGCAAAAAATATAAACTTCTTAAAGAACAACAACAATAAGAAATAGAATAATTTAGTAAGATAAAAAAAAGCAAAAACATTTAAAACTAAAAAAATAAATAAATTAAACAGATAAGAAATCTCAGTTAAAAAATATATTTTTTAAGAGATAAGAAACTAAATTATAATTTAAAAAATTAACGTATTTTATAATTGTTATATTTAATTTTTTTTAAAATAAATAGGGTAATCAGCTTTTGCAGATGTAATATAGAAATTATTTAAATTGTTTTTCCTGGGTTTCCCCCTTCTTTTTCATACTTTAAAAGCAAATCTTAATCATATATTCCATTCAATAATTTCCTTTTTTGATAATCAGTTTTGAAAATTAAACACCCGTAAAAAGATATTTATCGAAAGAACTTTAAACTTCCCTTTATAATCTTTGATATAAAGTTTCACAAAATCTGAATTAATTAGATTTACACATTTCATATAAATATTCGCAAATATATTTTAATTTAATATACGTACGAAGTCTTTTCTGTTTTTCTTCAAAGTATTTTTTCAATTAAAAACTTTTCAAAATTCTTGAATTGCAATATCTGATTCGTAATAGATAAGTTGAAATCATTATTTTTAATTAAAATATTCCAAACTTTAAATTGTTCAAAAATATTTATGATGCTTTAAGTACAATAAGACAATTAGAAAAGCTAATTAAAGCTTATTATGCTTGGAATGATTTATTCTGTCAATAAAGTTGTACATTCTGATTATAACAATGACGTGTTGCAAAATATATGAATGTTATTTTTCTCGAAAAGTCTAACAATCCAAATATTACGGACACATTGTTCAAATACTACCGAGATATATTTTTCGCATTATTTGGAACCGTAGCCCTTAATGTACTTTTGATATATACTCAAACAATTTTTTTACTGAATAACTTAAATGAAACTATTGCGTGCTTCTTAGCAATATTCAAGAAGATCGCATGTATTCGTAGAGCTTCTTCTCAAATATTGTGATATATACTCCAAACGGAATTGTGTATTATAACTACTTATGATAAGGGAAAACCATTATTTCTTGAATTTAACTTTTTATCCATGATTCAAAATTCCATTTTTCGCACAATATTAAAGGATGATGGTGAATTCGCACGAAAAGCGCTGGTGCATTTATGTCAGAATAGATGATGATTCAAAATATTAAACATTGTTCCTTTTTAGTAATAACTAAATATATGTTAGCAAAAGTTAATGGTATAAACTATTTCTTTAAAGAATATAAACTAGAGGATTACTAAAGAACTAAAGGGGTTATTAAAATACATTTTTGTTATTTGTAAAAATCGGAATAATGTTAACTTAAAGACATGGTTTGTTTGGTAGATATTTATATATGAACGATTTCTTACAGAACTAAAATCTGTGCGAATATCCTTTTATTTCAGACATATAATACATGTATTAAATAATTATTAATAATAATATACATATATTAAAATAATATAATGTATCGATTTTCCAGTTTCAAACAGGAGTTCTGTATTTTAATTTTTTCCATTTTTTATTTGATTAATATTTCATACTAATTTTAAGTCATATACTTATTAAATCTTGAAAATTTTAAATGAAGACTTATGGCTTACATTAAAGTATCTATAATACGCTACGATTCAACAAATGGAAAAAAAATTCTTTAGAAATTGCATTATTCTTGAAAATGCAAGTAAAATGGAAGACTCATACACATACAACCTTTTTGAAGGATGCTGAAGAACTTTAATATGTATTTTAGATTTAATGGGAAATTTGTTTGTAGACCCTATTATTTTTAAAAAAAAATCTTAAAAGAAGATATAAATAAATTTAGAAGCGGGCTTGAATTAGAGTTTCAAATCAAATTTTTGTTTGAAGATTGAATTCTATTAAATAGGAAGTGAAGTATGAAATAAATCCTACCCATGAAAATAGGTATCCGTTTGAATAAAACGCATTCCAAAATGGTACATTTACTGTAAGAAATAGGTAGTAAAATATAACCATGGATTCTTTTTGAGAATAAAAAATACAGAAAAGGGGTTATAATTTTAATGAGAAATAGATTCAAATTCAGTCTAAGGAGGGGCGATATTCAGGCAATATTTTTATAAATATAAATGCCTTGAAAGTTGTCTTGATCCCAAATGGATGAACAATAAACTTACACACACACACAGTAGGCTCGGCTTATTTTCCTGGCAAAATTTCTGTGGTAACCATACCCGTTGCTTTCTTCCGTTAATGGTATGTTTTAAAATATCAAGTTTGGATTTACTTTGGTTGTTGAAGCCGAAAAGTATATCAAGCACCATTCTTGTCGAGAGAACTGAAGGTGTTCGAAAAACGTGTTCATGGTTCCTGAATTTACCGCCGCACGATTTATTTATTTAAACAATTAATATCGACAGATGCTGGAAGCGAACTTTTCACGGTAAGTCATCATAGCATTTTGTTGATCCAGTTAATGTTGTACGACCTCTGTTCAACATGACAGATTGGTTTATTAATGTCGCATGGAAACAACACGAGGGCTCTTGACTATGGACCTCGTAATTTTTGATACTCGATCAAGTGACGGGACGACCCACTTGAGCTGGCACCTTCACTCCAAACTTCCCACATTGTATGCCAACGGGAGGCGTTTGAGTCTCGACAATTTATAGAGACTCTATTGCTTATAGAGCTTGATGACCCATGGAGGTCTTAGAGTCATCAGGCTCGATTCGTGTGGATTAACACGGGGCGGAATGTGTGTATTCGAAAGAAAAGATACAATATTAGATACCATTTTAAAATTCGTACCTTCCGTTTAATACTAAACAATTTCTTCAGATAATGTCAAAAATTGTTCTTTTTAGCGCGTTGTTACTTAAGATATAATGAATAAAATTGCTTTCTACTGTATCATCTTTTTGTTGTTTGTTTCTATTGGGCATGTATAGAACATGAAATTTAAAATGATGTGATAACCTAGTGCTGCAGAAAAACTAAGGTGTCAATTTGGTGTTGAAATGAGTGGCAAGACAATTGAGAAAAACATTTCAGTGAGTCATTTTAATTATTTTCGTTATTATATTTAGTACACGTAAATGTAGATGCAGTATTTTGAAGAGTTTCAACGTAATTAAAATTGGCGTTTTTATAAGACGCTTTTCTCTTCTATACGAGGTGTGGCTGATAATTGAGACTGACGCTGCTACAGAAAGTACATGTAAACGCTAGTGACCAAAACTGTTTAACATAGAACCTTCTACTGTAACAAATTCGTATACGGTAGCCTTCACGCAGAGTATTATTTTGTTGTTGTTGTTGTTTCGCTGGAAAATGATAAATTAGCAACAATTTTCATGAAATTTGACTGAAACTGGAAAACTACTGCAATAATTTATTATGACAAAGTGTATGACAATGAATGTTTATCGCGTGTACGTATTTTCCAATGATTTAAGCGTTTTCAAATAGCCCAGAAGACATATGAATATGAATATGATTTGGATCACCCTTCCACATAAAATGGATGGCAATATAAAAACCAGGTAATCTATTCATCTGGCCGTCGGTTAAGTATTCGTGATTGCTGAGACGGTGAAACCTTGAAAGAATCCTTACGGTAAATGTTTCTCAAAGACAATGCCTGGCTTATTCCCCATTGTCTGTCAAGAATTTCTGGTGAAATACAGAATCCCAGTGTTAGACCATCTTATTCCCGGATCTTGAACCAGCCATTTTACTCTGTTTCCTCGGGAGAAATCCGCATTAAAGACATGATTTGAATCAATTGAAGCTGGGAAAAGTGGCACGTGTCGGCACCTTGTGATTGAGCTATTGTGTTTTCTCTTCACTTACCTAGGGACTTTTAGTAGTTGATTGAATAGATTAAGCAACTTCATCCAACCGAAATGAAATGAATTGGTGTGAATGGAAAGTATATAAAGCAAAGGCAGTTCACACGATAGAGGTTGAGTGTCACTAGCGTTGAGTATGTGCCTTGTGGGTGGTGGGCAGATCAAAGTAGTTACAGAGTGGTCGTGACAAGCCAGAATCAAAGTCAATTTCAACCGGGAAAGTTGTGTGGTAAGATATCTTGCTTCGGTATTGGTAGAAGGGCAGAATATTTCTAGGGTGTTGCAGAGTGAGAAGTCATTTGTGTCATTATAATGCAAGTCTGTGGAATAAACATTATGTGTGAAGTTGTCAACGTCTTCTTCCAATTATAAGTTACTGACCTTGTGACAGGCTATTCGCGGTTTCTCTTCATTAATTTTGGGACTTTTATTGAGATTGATTGCTTTTGCTAAACCTTTGCTCAACCAAAATGGAAACGTGAATGCTGATAGGAAGCAGGTAGAAATGAAGTGAAGCGGAGGACTGAAAATATATAAACTCCGATTGAAGTCACTTGATGATAGAAGCTGAGGAGAATATGGCTGAAGGAGAAATGGAAAAGCTGAAGGAAGTGTATAGAAGCTGGGGAAGATATGAGAGGTACGAAGAGAAGTGGAAAGAATCTGGGAGGAGTGGAGAGGGTTGCGGAGGGTGAAAGAGAGGTTTAAATGAACGATCGGGATTAAAGCGTAGTATTTACAGAGATTTGGTGTTCCAGATTGCTACATTGAAGTTGGGTTGCAGTCGAGGAAGGATGAGTGGTAAGAGTCTGTTAGATTACTATTGGTGGTTAATTTGGTGGTGAAATCTTCCCCAGGAGAGCATATATAGTTGTTATAGTGATAGAGTTAATAAATTCCGTAAATATTGTTCTAGGTGTCTCTTTGATTAGTTGTGTGTCTATGAGTGTTTAATAATTGATAGTCTAACTATGGCACAAGAGGCACCTGGATCGGGCGAGGCATCTGGACAACACTAGTGTTAATGTGATTGAGTTACGGCACAAGAAATGGTGCGATGGAATACTATGCCACCCCAGCCTGACAAAGAGACTCAGCATGTTTCGAACAGAAAATAACTCGGGTTTGTGGAGGAGTGTATATTTGAAGGTGATAATAAGTACATATGCGTGATCATCAAAATGGAAAATGTTTTACACGTCTGTATCGATTATATATCCCCACCTTCTAAAATCGAGCGCTTGAACTTTTATTCATAAAAGAATATATTAAACAAGTTTCGATTCTGAACAAAACGGAAAAAAATTACAAAATGTTTCATAGTCTTAATTTATAATCCAGCAATATTTTTCGTTATGACATTTTTATAATTTAATTTTGAAAATTTTCTTCAACTGTATGAATTATTTCACACATTCAAATATGAATTTTCAAAACTCTTTTTATAATATAAAACAAATCCACCATTAAATAACAGACAGCTATTGGTATCCTTATCGAATGAAAGATCGATATGGATGAGTGTTTTCTATAGAAAAATGCATGCTAAAATATTTATCTATTTGTGGTACTAATATAGAAACGCATATTTTAATATACTTCCTTGCACCTTACATAACCTATTTTATCTCACTTACACTATTATATGTTTTCCATCATATATTTTAATATACATATATTTTAATATTAAAATTTTATATGGAAGAGAAAAAAAAATTTGTAAATTCTAAAGATTTACTATATAAACAGATATTTGTTGAGTATGTAATAAACATTTCTATTGAAATTCTTTTCGATTTTATAGGAGTTCTAGTTAGTTTCTATTCCCTTACATTACATTCAAGTTAATCATTAAATTTGAATTAATTATTAGATGATGTTGAAAAAATAGGGTTCAAAAATATACTATAATGAAACAACTACGTTCAGAGTAATTTTAAGATATTTCAGTTTACATACTAATACCATTTATAAAATATTTATGGTATCAAATTCTCTTTCATTTATTATACGTGCAAACACAATGAGTTTACTAGCAATATTATATTTTTGCCGTATTCTTAGAAATAAAACCAAAATATGTATTTAAAAAATAGCTAAGAGGAAAAGAGTAAATAAGCATTCAGCTCAGGAACATTATTTATTAACTAAATTTACTTTTCAAATACAAAAATTCATTAACTCAAAACTAAGTCAGAAAACAACCTAAAAATTAAATTGGCTTTGAAATCTCATTTTAACTTGTGTGTGACACCGGTTTTGTTAAGTTCTCAAAATCAGATTATGCATAATAGTAGATATTAAGTAAAATACGAGCATTTCCAAGCCCCCTGACTCATAGAAAAATTATATGAAGAAAAAGTATTTCCTCTTTAAATTATACTCTATTTATTTTAACAAACACAACAGTCTAGACAAAAATGTTACCAATGTTAACAACAAACAGTAAAATGGACAATACTGCCGCAGAATCAATTATTAAATTAAATATTACAAATGGAGACAGGCAGTTGTGTTTATTAAGTTAGTTAATAATGTTCTGTTCGAATATTAATGTAAACGCAGACGATAAGAATAGATTAAATGTATATGTTATCAATACTACGTATGCCTTAAGCAAACTAAATGTAGTATTGTAATCGCCAATGTATTATAATTAACTTTTGAGAACCAACACCAGTATATTTTACTCATGCTACGATACATTTATGTTGACACTTTTCCTCAAACAACGGTTAGTATGTCATGTAGGATGTATGAAACAAATTATGTCAAACTCAGATGTTGACAATATAAAAAAGCAGCATTTCACACATATCTTTGTTCAATCTCTGTGTAAAAACGAAGTACTCGAAAACGTTCATTGAAATTCATTCAGTATAACCCATGTTTGTACCTTATAGATAAAATATGGGAAATGCATTTTTATGAGGGAGATAGTAGCTATTCTGCATCATCAATGGACGAAAGGAGAAACTCACCTGCGGCTCTCAAATTCATTTTTTTTATGAATTTATTCTCGTAATTTATCGTATTTCTATCTCTCTCGGGATGCAAACTTCCCTAATATGCAACAACTACTTATGGAAATTTTCAGCTTACGATGGAAAGTGATGCAGATTCTTTTTGCACAAACTTCCATTTTATTCTACGAGATAGAAATCGCTATTTTTATACAGAGTCTTTTCTTCTTTTCCCCGCCTTTATCTGTTGTATCATAAACCAGCGAGTTTGTCATTGAGTGAGAAAACTCAGAAGCTTTTGCTTTACTTTTTACTTGGTTTTCTTTCCGTGCTATGTAATAAAAGAGATTGGTTGGAAAAAGACGCAGGGTTAAGGTTGCTTTACTTCCAGCCTCAGTCAAAGGGTATATGTTGACAATATGTGATATTGTTTCCCTTTGGCGATCATTTCTGGTTTTGTGAGTTTTGATTGGAATGTATATATCTTTATAACATGCTTTGTACAATCCGAATGTACCAAAAATATATTATTCTTTCTCTTTGTCATTTTGTAGCGGTTTTTTTTTGTCCAATGGCTTAAGAACTAAGGAAAAATTCATCTTTGTCAAACATCTTCTTTTTGAAATTTTTGAATTATAAATAGCTTTAGCATAAAAATTGCGCTGAACAAAGTTGTCGAATAAAATAACAGTACAGTCACTTTATGACCTTGGGCTATTCACAATTTTCTCTTTTCTATCCTCGGGGACTTTAAAACAATTTGAATTGCATAAAAATACAATTTCTTCACAAGCCAAACAAAATGTGATTAGGTAAATTAGATAAAGCTAGAAATGAAGTGAATCGAATTAGAGATATTAATATATAAGCGAAATAGAAATGAAAAGAAAATGAAGGGAGATATAGGGAATAACGACTTGATGACAGATATTTATTATTTGGATTGAAGCATTTTAATTAAATTTTTGGGTTGAAATGAATTCTAGATAAAGTACTAAAGTAAGAACCGGATGTTGCTGAGAAGTGTTTGAAACAGAATAAGTGAATAGGTATGCTCAGATTTCATTATTAGATCATATTCTAGAATTGATGAATTAAGTAGGATTTAAATGAAAGAAACCTTATGTATTTTTCAATGATTATGAATAAAGCATTTTATCTTGCTCTGACGTATCTTCGTTTGGAGTCTAATGACTATCGACAGTGTTTATGAAAGAGAGATATCTATAGAATCAAATAATGTTGTTACAACTTTAGGTGAAACTGCGGTTCCTGATAGGATATTTTTCGCTTATAAAATCCTTTTTAAATATTGCTTAATAAACTTGTGGATATAATATAGGTATAAATGGGGAGGCGAAGAAAGTTTCAATGGTATATTTCAGTAGTTTTTTGCGGCTTCTTACACCACTTGGTTTAAAAACAAATCGATTCATTGTTTTCAAGCCAAAAGTAGATTTAATTATTATTCATCAGTATTAAGACTATATCTAACTTGTTCCTGAAAAGTGAAGTAACATGTGAGAATTAATGAATCAGAAAAATAAAATAAAAATCGCGTAATCCGTATCTTGACGTCATAGAATGGTCACCATCCCAAAAGCACTAGTTGAAAGAGGACAATATTACATCTTTTTACTGATGAGCTTTTATTCATCGCTAAAGAATTTTGGAATTGATTGAAATAGCATTGAATTTTATAGTTTTATTTTATACTATAGTTGTATTTTATCCATTGAAATTTATACATATTGCTACATAAATATTTAATGTCTGAAAATATATTCAGAGTTTGAATTCTTTTGTTTTAAACACTTAACCGAAAAATACCTAAATCATATTATCATTTACTACATCTGAACTTGTTCTGTTAATGTATATTTTTTGATTGATGGATTATCTATCACTTAGAAGCAACACAAGGGCTATAAGCTCCGGAACTCATAATTTTGATTCTCAGTCAAGTGAAGAGGACAATACCAGAACTGGAACATCCATCTCCAAACTTCTATGCCATGTCTACGGGAGGACTTGGAGCTTAGACAAATATAACGTGCATCAACCCCGATAGTAGTATTAGGACTCGAACACACGATTCAACGGAAATAACACCGGCCGCAATCTCGCGACCGTGAATAAACTACCAAGGCAATCCTTTCAACAGAATACCCCATTGACTCTAGTGAAACATATGTAATACAACGACATATAAATCAAATGAATAGCGAATGAAGAATTGAAATATAATTGGAAGAAATCAAATTCTCCCTCCTTCCCTAAAATTACTATTATTGCTCAAATAAGGCTAACATCTGCTTATAAGGTGTAACAGAATTGACAATTTTATTTAAAGACCGAAATTACATTGTTTAATGGGGAATTGAGACCGTTTTGCAGATAGATAGCAATGCTTTTACAGTGATAAATCTCACATAAACACACGATATAATTTACACTCGTAAGCCTTTTACACTGCTGTCAACGCCAAGCGGCCCCAACTTAAGGCGATGAAATTAATCAAGCGTCCTTTATATATATATACGCTAACTAATTCGATACTTAGAACATCGTAAGATGCTAAGATCGAGTAAGCCTTAAGCTGTCACACGGTAATGGATACGTTCTTGATGAATTGGGGTGAAATTACTGTTTTCTCAGCCTTGTATTTAATATGTATGCCCCTTCATTGAAACGGAGTTTCTCTCCATAAATTGTTCTTATTAGCATACTTTAGAAGGCAACAAGAATTTTGCAAATGGATCTAGAAGATATTGTTTTTGTGAAATATACTCCAGAGAAAAAGTTTTTTCTTTGAAAGTAATGACCTGGTTTAGTGTAACGTATCAGGCAAAATAAGAATTCTAGGGATTGAAGATTATTCCATTCGCCCCAGGAAACATTTCGTCGTTAAAATGTTTGTTCTTCGTTCAATAAATTAAAAAAAATCCTTTTCTATAGATTGTGTACACTGCGAAAAACGGGTATGCAAAATCGAGTAGAAAGTGCTCACTTTTGAATACTTCACATACTCAAAATGGCTCCGATCCCAACGTATTCAAATTTGAGATTCGCACATACTCATTTTTAGTAACAAGCACATACTCAGAATGGCAACTTCACGTACTCACTTTTGAATACGTCACATACTCAAAATAGTTCCTACCCCAACATACTCATATTTGAGACTCGCACATACTCATTTTTGTACGTACTCAAAATGGAAACTTCACATACTCATTTCTGAATATAATCTTGTATCAATTATGAGTGTGGAATAGAAAAATGAGTGTCATGTATTTATTTGTGAATCTGTTACTGCATCAAATATGAGAATCAAACAATCCAGTGAGTATGTTTTGAATTTATTTTCCGATACTGTGTTGTTGTATCGAAAATGAATTTTAAACAGAAAAATATATATAAATTAAAATTTTCAGGGAAATAAATAAGCGCTCTTTTATTTGCTAGTATCACTTTCTTCATCTTATATATTATTTTACACTTTATGAAGTTTTTGTTACAAAACTTCCGATTCAATTCGGTTGAATCGAAGTTGGAGGGGGCCTGGCGAATTTTAACTTTCTTTTGGCGATAAATCACCAATGTGGTTACCAAGCAGGTTTGTTTATGGTAATCCTAAAAATCTATAATAGGGGATTCGATGCCATCTTTTCTCGCTTCTCATTTGAAATACCCGCCTTGGTGTCATTCTGGTACTTCATTTGCCTTCCAGGCACGACGCCATCTTTTTTTCTCTCTTTCGGTGAGTGAGTGACAGTGAGGTTTTATGGCGCAAGAGCCAATTTCTCTCTTTCGGAAGCTCCGAGTTTGAAACACCCGCTTTGGCGCCATCTCAAAAAAATCGCCAAGGGGATCCATCAAAGTTCGATTTTACAGAAAATAATTTTAATGCAATTTAAAGTAAGAAGTCACTAAGCTACGATTACGATGTAATATAAATACAGACAAAAAAAACACCTACAAAGCACAAATAACTACTCACAGAAAATCATTTTCAAATTATAAATCAGAAAATCATGATCAATAACATTTCAACAACATTTTTATATCTTATTTAAAAGAATCTTTCTGTAGTTGTGAGCGAGTCACTGGGAAAAAAAATGTAAACAAACACAGACGCGAAAATGAGTATGCGTACATACTCATTTTAATATTCCTGTATTCTACCGCGTGTAGCGTGGTAAATACGAAATATAGTTCGAAATATTAAAGCAAACCATATTTGTTTTTGAAACCCACTTTGTAAAATACGTAGTCAGTATATAAAAGGAACTTTTATAGTCCTTATATCTGTAATAATTTTTTGAGAATGCTGATTTCCCATTTTTTTTTGGTTTTGAATACTTGTAATGTTCACATTCGATAAAGGTATACGCTCAAATCTGATACAAACATACTCATTTCAAAATGAGTACGTCTAGGTATTCATTTTTGAGTATTTCTTTTTTCTCCGTGTAGATTCAATGAAAGTTATTTGAACATAGAAAATAATTCGAATATAACAAACTTTGAAACAAAAGCTGTTTTAATTAACTCATAAGCAAAACTTTTTCGCTCAAATTGATTTGAAGTAATTGTAATGAAACAATTATTGTAATCTAGAAGCAAGCTGATTGTTTTGGAAGCTTATCAAAAAATATATTTTTTTATTAGGTAAATTTAAGAAAATGTAAAATAATGGTTTCGCATTCGTTCCTTTTCCAGAAATAAATTTAAAAGAAAAGGAAAAAGGAAAAGTATTCAGTACGTATCCTTTCGGGTTAGTACTCTCGAATACATTCTTTTGATATGATTAATATCAGGAATAAAAATTAACTATACAAGTAACTAACAATATTTTCTGAAAAAGAATGTAAGAATTAATGAATGAGATTTCCAAAATTAGCACAATTTGTTAATGATAAAAGAGAGAGAGAGAAAGAGACATACACACACTCAGTGAGAGAGGGAGAGAGACAGAGAGAGAAAGGGAGATAGAGAGAGAAAAAATTACAATTAGTAAAAATTGAAAACTCCAAAACTATGATATCAAGAAATATTGGGATTATAATTATATATAATACATATATTGAAATGATGTCAATAATCTGTAATATTAATTTAGGAATTATTCTGATTTTCAGCTGAATTCTGATATATTTCCAAATATAGCCATCATCAAAAAAAGTTGCACCCAGAAAGAAGCAACTTACTTAAATGTAAATTAAGAAATTGTTCCTTCTATGTTAGATGTATAAATAATAAGATTATCCACAACGTCGGTGCCAATTATGGTAGCAAACGCGTGATCACGCCTCTAAGATTCCTTTAAAAGGTTCTCCAAAATTCATAATTTTGGTTCTAATTGGTATGTTCGGGTTTAATTTACTGCTCTGAAGTTTGGAATGCCTTTGAGAAGAAATCTACAGCCATTTGTAAAGTTGGACGTTTTTAAGAAGAGTCGCCTCGTGAAACCGCCAAAAAGGCGAATGGTCATTCCATCGGAAAGCTCGCAATTGCACGTCATGCGGTTGCACAGATGTTGCAGTTCCACGCTGTAGCGGGAATTGGGTACAAGGAAGTTTTTGCTCATGACAAATAGGTCCAGAGAGAGCTACACGGACTACAATAGGGGATATTGAAGAATTGTGCAGCAAGCGCGTAGCATTTCAACAGCTACAATTCCGGTCATTATGCGAACAATGATGCCCTGTCTGCATCTTCCAGTAAGTACCATTATCATTAGTAGACGACTGCATACTTCTTGAATTGCTTTCGCGACATCTCAACAAGGTCGAGATTTTCTCTGATGTCTCAGATACTTCGCTCAGAGACTGTAATGGTACCACGAAAGAGCAGTATAGAGCCATGCGGAATAGCAACAGGTCATCTATCTTGAACATCATCTCTTTGTATTGGAGTGCATGATAACCGCATCCGTATGTGGAGTCAAGCGCTATGAAGGACGATTTATTGTCACTCATCACACATCTAGACAGCAGAATATAATGACACGTGGGATGATTTCGTATGATGTCTGATCATTGTTGGTCTTCATCAGAGCCAATTTGACGGCCTAATGGTTCGTTAGTAAGATCCTTCGACTAGTGACCATTCTGTTAGTGAATGCTCACCCTACTCCTCTATTTAAACAAAATTATTGTCGTGATCATACCCCCCGTTGCCATCTCAAGTGATTGCCTCGCAGCCATAGATACTATGCTACACCAGGAGCGTCACCAGGCATGTCGTCGATTGAAAGTTTTGGGATACCATTGAACTGTTTGTCAAGGTACTACTACTGCCACAAAATTTGTTAGATCTACATGATAATCTGAGTGAGATGAATTGAGTCAAAATACCGTCCACAACTTTATGACAACGATGTGTGACAGAATGTATCAGAAATAATGTCTGCGCAACATGCTATTGAGAACTGCAATACTTTAGTATTTAGACCAATAAATATTTGTCATATCCAAGTTCATGTTTAATCATTTTTTGTTGTTGTTGAGTACTTATTAAATTACTTTCCAAACATCATTTCAGTCTGGCTAGTTTTTCTAGGTGCAACTTTTTTTTGACGATAAATGTATAAATAAAGAAATCGTTATTTAATATTTCTTACAGTCTGTAGAAATGTGAATGTATTCATTTAGACTTTATGAAGAGTTATCTGAGTTAATTTTCTACTTTTGCAAGTTATTTACAGAAATATAATAAAAAGCCCTATGCATTTCATTGTAAGCTGGCTGAAGTTACATGCTTAGTCTCTAATCAGTCTATTAATGACGTCTAAGACTGAATTGCACCATATGAGTAGTAAGACCTAAGGTTATTAAGACTGGAGTTTGAGATCATTGAATGTTCATGCAATTCGCAACAACGAAAGCATCGTAATACCTTTGTATTTATTCCTTCTACTAACATTATTAAGCTTATTTTAAGAACAACAAAATTACACAACCAATAAAGACTCAAAAGTCAAAAAGTCAGGCTCAAAAGATAATCTTTTATCTCTAAATCTGCGAATTTTCAATATTTGATCCCCAACTTTATTAATAATATGGATTTATATGCATGTCTGATCTAATGTTTAAGTAGCAAATTATTTTTGATCTTACCAACCCACTCGGGTTCGAATCCTTAGAATAAGTAAGGTTGAGAGTCCGAGTTAATAACTACGTCTCTGTTATCTCGATTCATTCTTAAGGCTCCTTATTCAACTAAAGTCTGCTACCGATGTTTCTCTTTTTAACTTGAGCTCACTATCTATCACGCAATTACTAACCGACTGCTAACCTTGAGAAGCCTTTCCTTCATTATTTAACTACACAGCTATCTTAAAGTCTAGTTAAATAGTCAATAAGTTCAAAGTTCCATTTGAAGATATGTAAGAGAAAGACAACACACTTTATTATCTATCAAAGGATATGCAAGATCTTTCTCTCTCGAATGTCTCTTAATTTCGTCAATCCTAGTTACGTTCAAATAATAATAAATTCCTTCTTAATATATTATTCTTCCGATTCAAACACTTCTCGATTCCCGTAGATTCGACTCCTATTATTCTAATCAGGAACCACTTCCAAATAACTTTCATCCAAACGTTTAATCATAATAATTCTCTCCAATACTCGTCATAATAATTCTCATAATAATCCTTTATATTAAATCATAATAATTCTCTATGCCTTTATCAGCTTGCCATCATACTATATCTCAATTAATTCCTTGCAATTTTATTTTAATTATATATCACTATTTTTAACTTAATTGACTTAGCTTCTTATCTTCATCTAATTTACCTAATCGCGTTTCTTTTGGTTGGCAAGGCCTTGCACTTGTATGCAATAAACATTACAAAAATCTTTCGAGGTTAGAGAAGAAAACAACGGAAATAGCTCAACCCCACAGCCTCTGTATTAAATTCTTCGCAGCTTATATATGCATCTGATCAAATCTATTCAATACATTAAATAAAACTAATTTAATCTACATAAGTCAGATTTCATTCCTTCGTAGGTAGTTTTAATTCAAACAAATTCAACTAAAGATTTCTAAAATGTTAGTTGAAGGGAAAAGCATAATACAACTCCTGCCATAGCTTTTTAATTACATTAGAGCCTATAGATTACATTCCATTAGAATACTTAAGGCATAGCTTAATTTTTTAAGGAACTAATTCCTGAAAATACATTCAAAGTAAATGTACATTAACAGCTACTACTAAGATCTGTCTAATACAAATGAAACCCTAATATATAAGAAATTAATAGAATTCACGCCATTAAAATTAAATGTGAGGGAGTTCTGGTTCTAAAACACTGCGTTGCTAATTATTCTCATTTGGATAGAGAAGATACCCTGAAAAAACAAGTCCACATTTACGAAAATCCAGACTTAGCCAAACTTATGGAGAAGAGCATTAGGGTGAATACTATACATTCCACTAATGAAATTTGATTTTCCCTAGTAACCAAATAAAGTGCACTCTAAGATAAACCCTCCACTTTGTTGGGAGAGCAATTAAGAACTGGAATTAATTTTTATTATCCTGCATCTCTTGCAAAAGCCCAGTTAAGAGCTTAGCACGAAGTTATGCTAATAATGTCGTTAGCGTGTTGGAAAAGTATAAATCTAAATCCAGATGAAGAGAGGTAACATTAAGGCCTCTGTGGCGAAATTGCAAGACTGGCTTTTTCTAACCGAACAAAGAACATGACCCTGAGTTCTGTAGTAAAATCGGTCTCGGGTTCTAATGCCAGAAATATTTGGATAAGACATGGTTTTTGTCTTTGGGAGAGCAGATGGAATGTTTAATGTGTAAGTAAAATATGTTAGTCAAAAAAATTCAGGTATAAAACTGGAAAGTTTGCAACAGCATGAAGCTTACTTCCCTTCTACTGTCCTTATGGAGATTTCCTGGACGCTATTTAATTCAAACAATTCAATTTCCAGCTATGCAAAGTAAAGTTCATGCATAAAGTGAGGTGTAGTGAGAAAGAAAAGAGATAGAAAGATGAAGGATATTGATAGGAGGCTGTTGGAAGAGTAATAATATACAGGGAATTATTTTATAAAAAAATTGTTCCAATTCTGATTCGGATCCACCTTTAATTGAGGTGAGTTAAGTAAAACCTTTTAGTATCATTTTATTGAGTTCGCATGAGGGTTTCTACAATAAATATAGTGACCACCAGACTCGCGATTGGCATTGTATTCGCCCCGTCGAGTGTTCGGGCCCTGATTCCATTAGGATTTGCCATTTAGTAGATCTGATACACCCTAAATCTATTCGAGTTTCCAAGGTATCTTGTTGGCATGGTGTGGAAGTTTAGAGAGGAAAAACCAGTTCAAGTGTCGTGCTCTTCATTTGACCGAGACCCAAAATTACGAGGTCCGTTGCCAACAGCTTGATTGTGGGTGTGGACGCGAAAAATAATGTCAGCATCCATTGCTTGGAGGAAATCGTAATTTCAATGGAATATTGATTGATATGTATTAAAAAAATTGGAAATATTAGAAGTATGACGCCCCATTCTGAAAACAAATTGCTAGCTTTTAATTTCTTTTGAATTTCGAAATAATGTATTTTCTTTAGATCTTTGCTCCAGCATGTATTGTTATGTCTTCCTCTTTATTGTTGTAAACAAATTCTTTTTGCGAATAAATGTTGTGTGCGGCGGTGATTGTCTCCAAGGGGACCGGTCTGTATCTCTAATGCCTTTCGATGAGATCGGCCCCCTTGGGCATTCTGCCGATCACCCTCGTGTTGGTTTTCAATGCGACATTAACATGCTATCAAATCACATTTAACAAACATGATAAATACATTTAGTGCCAGTTTTCTTAAATTCCTACTATTAGTTCACACTTTCTCTCTATATATCTTGTTCAAATTTTCAATCGTTAATAAAGTACTTTTAATTCATCCACTCAAGTTCAAATAACTTTTTTTAAAATTTGTAGTGGATGACACTTGATGTTAATACAGTTTTTTTTAAAATATTAATTCAATTTAATTGGAGAATTTAATTGCAGTTTAGCTCAACCAGTTGGCATTATTTCAAAAATTGCTAAACTTGGCGATTTTTTTTGGCTGAACGTTAAGTCCGCGAAGCGGATCGTTGTAGCCACATTTAGCAAAATATCAACAAATAATTCCTGTCGCCAAGGGTGGTTGGGCTAAACTACATTTCAACCATTTAGTTTACAGGATGAATTCATTTTGCAACTTAATATTGCGATCTTGTCATATGTATATATATATTTATATTAATTGTAATTATTTAATAAAAGATAACTAAAATAAAATTTTTCTTTGTTGATCTAAGTAGGAATTGACTTAAATTTTTTTTTATACATTACTTGTTTTATTAAATATTCAGTTGAAGCGTTATTCGTTTATTTATTTGTTATTTGAGTGAACTTTAATTATTAGGGACGTTTATTAGGGATGGAACAAGGATATCTAAATTACGAACAAGAGGAGATGCATTCGCCACAGGTTCCTGTTTTCAAAAAGCTCATGAATTCTGCAAAACTTAATATATTCATTTGACCCTAGTAATTTCAATTATAAGAGTGTCATTGATAATAGCCCAATGAATAGAAATTCACGTGCAGAGGAACTAAATTAATTAATTTTTATTCGAGTAATGAATATTTAAATTCAATGTCTATCTACGCTCCCTTTGACTACTTGGTCTATAAAGCATCAGATATCATTTGGAATATTAAATTAAATTACGTATTGCCGATTCATTCGCATTCGAGTGAGAAGGATAATTGAAGTCGAAGACTCCATTTTCGAATTTTTTTTCTAATCTGATCGCTTTTAAGATTAGAAATGGTTGCTTTCGACATCTCACTTTGATTCGCTATTTCCAACTTACCGATTTCCAGCCTCAAAATTAAATTCTTAGCAATTTATAAATGAATTCAATCAATTCAATTCATTACATTGTATTGATTCAATGTAATCAATTGAAGCAATGCAATGTAATAAAATTTATTTTTTAATGCTATGCAATTACATTTTATTTAATCGAATAACATTTTATATTAATGGAAGGGATTCTCAATTTACGTATAATCAGAAAGAAACCCAATGAGTCAGTGGAAGGGAAAATCACGTTCCCAACGTCATATTTCAATGATTGCTCATATGATAGCTCTTGGTGCCCGCGGTAGCCTAGTGATCATGGTCGCGGACACACAGCCTGGGTTTTGTCGAGTGGCCGGTTCGAGGCTTGAAGCTATTAAAGCCCCGCCATGTAACCGGGGCTGATGCACGTTAAATCTGTTGAGGCTCAAAGTCTTACCGTTGGGGTGGCGTGAAAGTTCGGAGAGGGAGGTGCCAGCTCAGATGTTGTCCTTGTCATTAGACCGAGGTTCATAATTATGAGGTGCGTCTCCAACAGACCTCATGTTGCTTCTCAGTGTCACGTTGATAAAATCAATCAATTGATAGCTCGTTGAGTTTCATACTCTAAGCTTCTTAACAATGGTATCAGCAAGCAATGTTTTGGTTGCGAGCTCATGATCGGTATTATTTCAGTCGAATCCTGGGTTCAAGTCCCTGATGTTACCCATCGTGTAGCCGGGCTGATGCACGTTGAATCCTTCGGAGCTCAATGCCCTTGCGTTAGTGTTATAGGAATTTTGGAGAGTTGGGTGCGAACTCAGGCGTCGTCCACATCATTCATGAAGGTAATTGCTTCTTAACTTCACACTGAGAAGCAACATGAGGGTCATTAGCAATGGACCTCGTCATTTTGAAAATCGGTCAAGTGACGAGAACGTCACCTGAACTGGAACCTCCATCTCGAATCCTCTATACCACACGAATGGGAGGACTTAGGATCTCGACCAGATTTAACGTGCATAAGCCACGCTACATGGCAGGTGGAATCAGGCTCTTGAAACTACGAGTCCACGAAAAACACGCCGGCCTCAAGTCTGCAAACAAGACCACGACTACTAGGCTCCCTAATCACTCTTCAGATATTCAAAATTACGAAATCCGCTGCCAGTAGTTCTTGTGTTGCTTCAATAAACAATCATCATTATCATTGAAGGCAATATCAAAATTAAAAAAAAATCGTAGAGAGTTTTCTTCTGGGGACATGAACACGTAAGATAATTTTAACGAAAATTCTTCTTATTATTATCGTTAATAAGAATATACCAAGTTCCATATTATTAAGTAATTTAATTTATAGCTGAAAATAAGAAAAATAATGCTTAATTCAATAGTACGTTAAAGCGTAAGTGTAAATTTAATTCATCTAACATAATTTAAGAGCACACCGTTATTAAAATGTATAAAAGCACTTTTAAAATCACTGTCTCGAAATATCTGACTTCTGTTATTAATAAAAGTGTACAGCATAGTAACAGTATGATATTTTAGCTAATTAGTTTAAGACCGTTTATTTTCTAGGCATAGAATATAAAACAGAGTTGATTACTTGCAATATTTATACTGAGATTACAAAACTTACTCAAAACCCTTTCCTTCGTAAACATTCGAGTTAAATATATTAGGCAAATAAAATTTTATATTTTCATAGGAAGCTAAAAATATATCTTTCCAGGTAATTATTTTATTGAAATATATTTAAATTGCCTTCTATTTGTTGAATGTGTAAAAGCTAACAGCAATTTCCAATTGTGTGTTAAGATACTTTACAAAAATATTATAGATTTCTAAAATAACCATTTATTTTATTATTAAAGCAAAAAATCTATTAATACCTTTATTGGCTAAGAACGAGGAATATTTTTCAATCTTTACCGTTACATATAACATGACAGCATTAGTTTCACAAGTGGAATTGTAATATGAAAAAAAATTCTGTATTAACGACTTGCGATCAATGCTATACGTTTTCTCTGAAATTTTTTTTCTGAAAACATAAACAAATTAAAATTCAGTCAGAAATATCAATACAATTTGATTAAAACAAATGTTAATGCGATGTATACTAGATTAAGTACGCAAATACGAATATTCTTTTCTAAAAATCGAATTATCTTATACCTATTTCCGTCAAAGATAGTTTGATTTAGAATAAATTGTCATTCTACACCTTCACGATCGCTGTTGATGTTATAAAACATCTCGGCTGAATCAGTTGAATAAGACAGTTAAGTCAATCTCATTCGTGCGAACAAAGCTCTAATCATGCTTCAAAAAACTCTAATATTAAGATAATAACAAGAAATGCACAGCTTTATCAACATAAATTATTATCATGTGGCAATTAATTATATTAGAAATTAGAGCACATAAATCATTAAATTAAAGCAGACGATAAGAGCACGAAAGAGATAATTTATATCCTGAGTAGACGCAGATCTTTTAATTTAGAATAATTAAATACTTTAATTATCAAATAACTAAAGGAATTTGATAAGTGCATAAGTAACTTAAATTACCATTAAACCGTTCACGAATATTTAAGTTGTCAGAAAATTATAACGTTAATGTTAAAAGCAAGAAATCTGTTAACTGTTTATTGAAACAGTTATAGAATATGCGATGCAGCGTAAATTGTTTTTCAATTTTAACATATTCTAATATGATGTTGTTTTGAGAAAATGGTGTTAACGAAAATGCGTAGGTACAAGATAAAGGACCCATGGTGTTAGGTTTAAAAGAATGATATTGTAATATGAGTACATTAGGGTTATTATAATTACACACATTCAGTTTTCTTTAAGTATATTTACATTTACAAGATATATGTAATTCAATATTTTATCAATATTAGCTTTTATTTTAATGTTCGAACAAATATTATTCTCTACAGTAATAATTTATTGTATTCTCTTCTATTAGTATTTAATTTAATAACTGATTTTTATGGTAGAATCACTTGCTATTATTTTTTTTTTGCTGTAATTACTGGCAACGATTTTATGAAGAAGAATATTTTGCTTGTGAAAATAAAAATACATTAAGAATTTGAAGGAGATATTTTCTTTTATTGAGCATAATTGCTTTTGCGAAGCCTGGAACTCGGAAGTACGTTTACTCCAAGCTATTTAATATTTATTTTGAATAATTATACTTTTTTTGAATGAATATACTAGAATTTAACAGAAAAGAAAAACAATGAACATTAAGCCCATGTTAAAATGAAATTACAAAATTCAATTTTAATTATTTTTTTAGAATTGTTATTTATATTATACTCATAATAATTTATTATACTTGTCAGTGATTTTCAGAAGTATATATTTTTTTCTATTTCGTTCGAATAATTTTTCTAGTTAAAAAGCATTTCTTCGATCATTTGTAACAAATAAAGAAGGGAATGAATACAATATACAGGTTTTTAATAAAACATGCATTTCACATAACAAGGGTACTTGAATTTTCGAGTTTGTTAAAAGATACAATGTGACAGTTAATTATAAAGCTTCATTTAAATTCTTTCAAAAATGTTTTATAACTATTATTTACCTAAAACAATATAAACACTAAGCAAATACACTATAATTGCCTTTTTTCTTTGTAAAATAATTTATATTTGTTTGCAGTTTTTTTTGTTACCTTAGAACTCATTAAATTCTTCTAATTCAAAATACAGAGCATTTCATTTGTATCATTTTAATGAGTTTTTAAATTCGTGTACTTTAAAGAAACAATAGAACCCTTTGACAAAAGTATATTTTTAATTCATATGTATTAAAATGCAGTGTCTTGTCGAATAATTTATGCAGTATCTTACATTTACTCTTAAGACATATTAGAAAATCGCTTTTATTTCTTGTCGATATTCTAATTTGCATTAATCGTGAACACGAATTTAAATAGGCAAAAATGAATAAAGGGGTCATTTTATTATTGTAGTTATATAGAAACTAAAGTCATGTAATTTTAAAAAAGCGAACATAGCTATTTTACTTTTTTAAAATTCGCTTTTCTTCTAGTACATTAGCAAAAATGATTTGTATGTCTTTATTTTAAGCTGATTATAAAGAACAAAATGAAACATTTCTGCTTTCGGAGATAAATATACTTTAAATAACTGAATTAAAAATAATTTGAAAGCATAACAAATAAGTTCTTACCTTTTGTTACGATTTATATTTACTTTTAGGAATGTCTTTGCTCAAAAGGAAAAAAAAAATCAGTTTTGAAAATTAATCAATATTTCCGGAAGCTGTAACATGAGTATTTAATTCAGTTTTATGAAATTTCTCTTTGTTTAATTAGATTAAATTAATGTAAAATGATAAAAATAGAATATTTTATCAGATTTATAACAAATAAAAATAATTATTACAATTAGATAAATAGCTATAAATTTTACAGACGAACGTCTGCCTTAAAAATATTGATTTTAGGGGTAAATTGTAATTAATATAAAAATTTCAGATAATAGTTGAACCTCTTTCTCTTTTTATGCACATTAATTAAATTATACTAATTAATTAAGCCTGCACTTAATTTATAAGACAAAGAAATAACAGTTTTTAGCATAGTAAAGTAAATAGATTGTGTATATAAATTAATTTAAGTTAAATTTTCAACACTTTATTTACGTAAAAATTGTAATTTCATTTAGAAAATAAATAGATCTTTTATTTAAAAGTATAGCATATGTGAAACTTCGAATTTTGTTTACTTATCTTTATGATAAATTTTCGTGATCATTATAACATAAAACTGATTAGCAAATCATTAAAAATAAAATAAATTATTTCTTCTTTCATAACAGTAACAATTTTGAAGCTTTTACCGTGCAAAAAAACCGAAAGAATTAAATTTGTAATAAATCACACCAAATAAAGATGCGCCTCTCAATCTCAGTAGAAAATGGTAATTATATTTTATTTTAAAATGTTTTGCAACCTTAGAGCACGGACCAATCAGTTCTTAATTTTAAAAATTCATTGGTATTTACTTTAAGACTGCCTGAATTTGTATTTATATTGAAGAATATTTCCACTTCAAATTTAATCTCAAAAATTAAGTAAAACTAAACTAAATAAAAAAAAGACGCTACTTTAAATAATAAACTAAAAGCTCAATTTTTCTTATTTAACAAGAAAAGCATCTAACATTTTTGACATCATAATTATCTGTTAATTATTGTTAGTAAATATGCTAATGTAACAAGTTGTATTAACCTTGATAACATTTCTTATGGATATTTTCTCTTTTTAACAATTTTTCAAAAATCTATGTATTACAAAGGTAATAGGTAAACATAAATTGAGAATGGTAAGTGTTACCTTCAATCATTTTAAAATTTTGAAGTGTAACACTTATTTCCTATTTGAAGTAAACAAAAAATATCTTCCGTAATGTCCAAAAAAAATGAAGAAATATTTTTAAAAATAACAGGCTTAAGGTTTCTTTACGATACAAATTCTTATCTTTTTATGAAAAAAAAATCTATATCTATTAGGGGGATAATCCGAAAATTTAGATTTAATGTGTTGATAAATACCTTGAATAATTTTAAAATTTATTTGAAATGCTGCATTTATTTTCCGTATGAATTAAGCAAAAATTGTCTGATGTAATACCTGAATAAATAAATATTGATTTAAAAAAGTTTTAGGCTTAAATTAAAAAAAAGAAGCAGGCTTAAATTTTCGTACTGTATACTTTATCTCTATCATACACATCGATCACACGAAACCTTTTATTGAAATTCACGTTTGCGTGTGTTAGAGAGAAAAACAAGCTGTTGAAATCTTTTTTTCGAATGAGATGGCAGATATTCTGTGTATCAACAATGCAAAGAAACAAGAAGAAATCACATACGACTTTCGAACAATTTTTTATTTCTCTTTTATATATTTGTTATAATCTACCGTATTTTCTTGTCTCACGAGATGCAAACTTTTCCAAACTGCCACAGCTACTTATGGAAATTTTGGCTTTCGATAAAAGACGATGTAGACCCTCTGTAGAAGCTATGATTTTATTCTAAAGCAAAAAGCGTTTTTCCGTCCACTTATCCGTTACGTCATCGGATAGTGAATTAGCTTTTGAGTCAGAAAACCGAAGATAATGTAGTTTTTATTTTATGTTACAAAAGAGATTGAGAGGGAAATGAGATTATGCATACATAGTTTTTTTTTTCAAGATCCAAAAAAGTGTGATAAACTTTAACTCATAGCTGAAGAAATCTGTCTTAGAGAAGAAAAGTCTGAACATGTTTGTGCTGTACTACATATTGAAAATTCTATATATACTCATTCAAACTTTCACCCTGAATGGAGTGAAAATGCACCCCATGCTAAGTATTTTACTTATATATTATTAAAAAACTGAATTACTGGTAACAATGAATTTCCTTGTAATCATTTATGGTGCCAGTAAGAATTCAGTTATCATATAAAGTTCACTTTTGTTAAAGTACTTCGTTAGTTGTTGAACAGGACACGGAAGCCTAGTGGTCATGGTCGCGGTTTCACGGTCGGAGGTTTTCGATGGTTCGATTTCGAGCCTTAATGCCTCAAAAGATCCCCCGTGTAGCCACGGTTGATTTACGTTAAATTTGTCGAGACTCAAAACACTCCAATTGGCGTGGTGTGGAAGTCAAGAGAAGGAAGTGCCAGCTCAGGTCACTTGACCGAGGTTCGAAATTAAGAGGTCCGTCGCCAATAGCCCTCGTGTTGGTTCCTGTCTCACATTAATAAAACAATCAATCGATCAATCAATCAGCTGCACAACCTATCTGGAAAGAAAACCTATCTGGGGTAATATTTTACCCATGATATCGAAATGAAAGTTTTTTTAAAATTACTTTCTGAAGATTTAATTTGTTGTTAAGTACTTTAGTTATAATTTGTGTTTCTCTTAAGATAATTATAAGCTGAGAGGTAAGGAAATAACTATTTTAATAAGTGTTTGTATCATCTATTTTATTGCCGTGAAGATAATTTTATAACATGACATTTTCAAAAGTAGATTAAATGGAAAAACTGATGCTAGAAACGGCTGATTTTAATAATTAATAATACAATGTAGAAGATGATGGAGGACTTATAAACTTATTACAATAGACGAAGGATTTGATGACGGCTTTTAGCAGTATTTTATGGACTATTGGACGTTGCGGGTATAAATTCGAACATCATTCTTGCATTTGCATTGCTGCAAGTGATATCGGAAACATTACTAAGCAAGATAACCTGTTAGAATTAGGATTTTCTCTCGTTGAATCATTTCTTAAAGAACGATTAAAAATAATAAATTGGCCACATATTCTGAGGAAAATAATAACAGAAATTCTTGACGAAAAGGCAAAGGAAATATCTCCAATACCGCCATCCACAAATCTAAGCTATGAATCTTGTTTTATATGTACAAGGAAAGAAGATAGAAAATGTAATGTATTGTACAATATATATCAATATTTTGTGAAAGGCACTACAACATTATTTGCAAAAATTGTAAAAGTAATTTTTATAATTTTCATTAAATATACAATTTTTTCTACATATCTAATCTGATTTACATATGTTCATTAAATTTATAAAATAAAATTAATTTATTGGGGTGGGAGAAATCACACCCATGATAATGTTATCGTGATTTTGTTTAGAATATACCTTTTAAGGGTCAAAACTGACATCTAGTTTGGATTGCGTTACATTATCCCCTCAAGAACAGTTTTAAGTTGATAGTACTCTATTACAGCTGAAAGGAAGCCATTAATCCAAAAGCAGTCATATTACTTGAACATAACCCTTTATAAAAACAAAACAATGTCACAGAAAACAGATAAGAAATTAATGAAGATAAGCACCACGTAATTAAAAGGTCTCGAACTCCCATTCTTCATTTTATGTCCAAACAATTCTCAATCACTATCATTGCTAAGATAAGACCAAATATTACGGATAAGGTGTTAACAAAATTGATGGGTTCATTTTTCAAGACCACTATCGCACTGTTTCGTTTAGAGTCGAGACCATTTTGTGGATAGATGGCGATGCTTTTACTTTGATAAATATCACACACTCCCTGTATATTTTGCACTGGTGAGTATACCTTTACACTGCTTTCAGGGCTAAAACTGCTCCTAACTAAAAGCGATAGAATTAATCAAGCATTTTCTACGCTAACTACTTCGATACTTTGAACGCTTAAGTGCTCGGTTTTGGATAGATTAAGATTTAACTGTCACTTGGTAATGGATGTGGTCTTGATGGATTGCTCTGAGATTACTATTCTCTTGGGTTGTGTATTTAATATGTATGTCCATTCTGTGAGTTTCAATGAAACGGAATTATTCTCCATAAATTATTCTTATTTGCATACTTTGAAGGATAATATTACTAAAGTCAAAACAGGCGGTCATTTTTCATTTAAAAAGGCTTTCTGAGAAAGTGCACTTTTTTTTATTGAAAGAAGAGAATTCAGTTAATGTTGCGCATCACGCAATGTGAGAGTTTGTAGGACAAAGTTATTTCATTCGACCTTGAGATAAAGCTTGCCTTATATGATTGACCTCTAAGACATTGAAAAGAGAATGCAATTTTAGATGTTTGAGCTCAAAACAAGGACAAATACAGCAAAATATTTTTTAGTCCTCTAGGATAATAAATAAATTGTATTCTCTATTTTTTCCAGCGAATTTAAGATTAAAAAAGGATATTTAAATATAAATTATGCTGAAATAGTTCTTTATAACAGAATTTAAAGGTCCTTCCATGTTTTATAAACATCTCTGAAGTAAATTCATCAAATATGTAAAATAATATAGTTATGACAGCGATTCTTCCAAGTTATATGTTCTCACAAAAATAAATTCATGAATTATTTTTTTTAAACACTGAATTGGTTCTTAAATGGACGAATTCATTATAAGAGTACAACTTTTATATAAGAAGTTATTGGGAGTAATAAATGATTCATAATTTTGTATAGTTTCTTACGAATCATTAGCCTATTCATACTCTTTGCAGAGAAATGATTTTACAAGCAAATTAATATAAAGGCAAAAGTTTCTTAAAAGAGATTTTGAAAATTAATTACTTGATTTTTTCCATTAAAGAAAGTAAACAGAAAGTGAAATTGAAATTTTAATGAAAAGAGAGAGAGAGAGAGAGAGAGAGAGAGTAGAGTTTAATTACAATTTAAAATACTACAGTAAATCAAAGAGCATAGAAGAAATGTGGCTAATAAGCACTCTTATTATTTTCTGTTAATTTTTTATTTCCATAAATTTTACCTTTTCAAAATTGTTTTTAGTACTTAATTTCGCTTTTGTACACTGGCGTTCGAAACTCAGAAAATTTGCACATTCAGTCAAATTTCTTGAAAAATACTAAATGCAAGATAAAACAAATGCTTCTAATCAAAGATAGAATTTTTTAGTGTCAATTATATCAAACGATGAGGCATGAGAGTAGTCTGTTTGCCAGAAGACATGCTGTTCTTACGCCGTTAATTCCTTAACAGAAAATCATAGAATAAAAACAACTTAACATGATTCAGAGAACAGTAGCATTAGAACAGAGACCTTTTCATTCAATTATCAGACCGAATTCATATTAACTACGGATTAGAAAGAACCTTCAACATGAAAAAACCAGGAACCCGCTGCATGTGCTTTAACATTTCAGAAACAGACATGCGACAGGTTTGGCAACAGAGGTTTGATGGCAATGGTAAGTATTAAGTAGAACATGTGCTCAGAGCTTCCAAGTTGACAATGGGTCTTTGACTTCTGTGAGGGGCTGCGGTAGCTTAGTGGTCATAGTCGCGAGTTAGCGGCCGGCATTGTTTTCATCGAGTCGTGTGTTCGAGCCCTGATACAACTCTTGACCCACTGTACAGAGGGCTGATGTATGTTAAATATTGTCATGGTCCCAGAGTCTTCCTAGTGGATTAGTGTCGAAGGTTGGAAATTTAGGTGCCGCTCAGACATCGTCATGTGACCGAGACTTAAAATGACGAGGTCCATCGCCGATAGCCCGCGTCTTGTTTCTAAATGTGACGTTAATAAACAAGCAAACAATCACATTGGCTGCTCTGAGATATAGGGATGAAGTTTTGGTTTCTTATGTTAGACTTTTCAGGGGTATAGTTGGATTTCATTTCATTTTTATGGTCGATAAAGTTCATTTGATAATCTAGGTGATGAACTTCTGGAAAGTGAGTATATTCGCCGGATGGATTGGTTAACCAGATCTCTAGATTTAACATTTATAGAGCATATTTAGATTGGCAATTAAAGCTCGTCTTTTTCTTTCAGAGCTATCCGGGACCTGAAATGTGATTGAGATAGTTTTTTAACATTGCAGTTTGAAACAATACAAGGACTATTGGCGATGGACCTTATAATTTTGAATCTCGGTAACGTGTTGGTAACGAAACTAAAATGAAGCTTTTTATCAAACAAATGAATGATAAGAAGTGCAGTGAATTGAATTAGAGATAACTATATACGAGCTAAATAGAAATGAATGAAATAGTTAAGAGGGGAGACAGAGGACAACGACATGCTGATAGATATTTGTAATTTGGATTCAGACATCGTAATTATATATATATATATATATATATTCTTTCGGGATTGAAATGAATTCTGATTAAAGTGCTGAGATAAGTAGTGTTTGAATCAGATCTAGTGATTTGGTAAGCCAGACCTTTTTTCTAGAGCATAATCTGGGATTGACGAGTTAAGAGGAATTCGGGAGAGATCAACCTTGCATATATTTGATAGATAATAAAGTGTGTTGTCTTTCGCTGACGTATATTAAATTGGTGTTTTGTAATTTTTGACTATTTAACTAGCCTGGAATATCACGGAAGAGTTAAGTAATAAAGGAAGGACATAATACGATGATCGATCTACTTTAGGCCCTTGCATTCAGTATGTCTTTTTTGATGCTAGGAAGTAGTAAAAGTAAAAACGAAATTACTTAAAAACTTTGGTACTATTTTCAAAAAAAGAGGTGGAATATTTCCGCTTTGACATAAAAAGCGATATAAACTGCTTGACACGGATGAATGCTATTTGTGTACATACAATATATATATATATATATATATATATATATATATATATATATATATATATATATATATATAGTGCGCTCACGTGACTTTTACTTGTTAATTGAATCATCATTGGAAATGAGTTAGGTGAGCTTACTTAGGAGCAGTGGCTGCCAAAGGGATTGGTACTGACCACTAATGCATGTTGTAGTGATCTAAGGAAAAGTTCTAGTCTGAGTCAAATTTTGGAGGCATTGAGGACCAATTGTCATCCTCTATTTCCATTATTATTTCATGCGTAAAAGGGAACTCAAGTAAGTTTTAGCTTTGTCAGTAATTTATTAACAAAGAAAAAAGTTTATCAATAGTGAAACACGACGATAATTTAAGATTGCCGATTGAAATTATGGAACTAAACATAAGAAAATCAATGTCACTACACCAAGATAAGCGTTAATAATTTTTTAATAATATTTGTAAGTTGACCAAACTTTGAATATAACGCATGGATACGTTTATATCCTGTAACAAAGTTATTTTAAAAATATGTCATTGTTTTTCGCAATATACGTGAGTATTATAGAATACTTCACGTAAAAGGAGCTTTATCGAATTGCTGTTCGAAAAAGTAGGCTATGACCCAAAAAGTTGGGAAAATAAAGGTTATATTATTGATTTCAAGAATGGAGGTCGGTTTCTTTTTCTGAAAAGGGGGTGGCGAGTGTTTCTTTTATCGAGAGAACCGGTAGACCAAAAAAGGTTGTGAATCTATACTTTAGAGATCCACGAAGTTAATTTGCAAAGAATCTTTTAATTTTGACTCAAGACGATTTGTTGACGGCAACTCAAGTACTAATATATAAGAAGTTTTGAACGACCTCAAGGAAGTTCACAAATATTGTAACATTCCGGATTTATTTCTTTCATTTGAGCGCTCGCTCTTTTATTTCAGTGTTAAAATATCGACCAGCGATGGTCGATATTTTAATAGTCTCTAATTCATAGCCAAAAGAATAGAAAGTCGGTCAGTGGAGGTAAACATATAGTTTTATATGGGACTACGGATATTCAATATTCAAAATCTAAATCATTTTATCTGAGATACACTTCCGAATGTAGAGGTTAATATTAAGACTGTGTGTTTCTGACCAATCGGATCAGGGTCAGAAGTAGCATTTGCTTGGAGGTTGCGACTTATTGATAGTATTCAGAGCCTCGCTAACTTCAAACCTTATATCTCTTTATTCTTATTATCCTAGGCATGACTCTAACTGCTTCGTTGACAACTTCCATTCTCGCTAATTTGTGTCCGTGGTAGTCTTGTGGTTATGGTCGCGGTCTCGCGAATGACGTTGTTTCCGTCGAGTCGTGGGTTCGTACCATGATGATACCAAAGACTCGCCACATTGCGGGGCTGATGCACATTAAATATGGTTGAGGTTCCAAACTCTCTCGATGACGTAATGTGGAAGCTTAAGAAGAGGGATGCCAAGGTACCGTCTTCCTCACTTATCCTTTGCTCAAAATTAATAGATCTGTTGCCAACAGCCTTCATGTTGCTTCCCAGTGTAACGTTAACAAAAGCTACCCTTTAATTTCTGCTATTGTATGAGTGTTATTTTATCAATCCTATTAAAAAAAAGTTCAATATTTATATTTAATTTACATCAATCAAAGTTCATTCATAAAAAAGAGGTCAAATCATTTAACGCCACAGGAAAATCCAAAGTACTAATTGAAGAACAATATGCGAGAGAACTCCCTATAACACAATCACTGGCTAACCGTAACTCTTTCATTGTGTGTGACCCTATATCTTCTCTCTATTTCTTTATTCATCTATAAATTCCTGTTACAGATGAAAAGATATTTATTCTTATTACAACTAAAACGTGTCCACAGGTTATTTATTTCTACAACAACAAAGGAAAAACCTCAGGGAATCAAAACTTTTAACTTTCTAGATTTTCTTAAATTACTCGATCGGTTATCATCTTTGTTTGGATAGTAAAGCGTTAATAATAGCCTTTTCTCGACTTTTTTTTTCCCTTGAAGGAAAAGCTTTGGGCTGTGTAAAAAGTCGGTGAAGCGGCAGACCGCCGAAAGAAGATTAAATCAGAGACTAACTTGTCCACTCACCGTAAGTAACATGGCTGTACTTGAAACCATCCCCCAGTTAAAGGACGAACAACTTAGTAGTTTTATTTTGTTAATTGATTGCTGCTTTTTTTTTTAACCAAATTGACATGTTAATTTGTTAATGATGCGTAAGTATTAATCGGTTGCGTAAAATATTTTTAAAGATATTAGAGTGAATTGATGAGGCTTCAGAGCGGTTTAAATATACAAATTTGGGTAAATTAGAAATGAAATTAATTACCAAATATTTTTAATATAAATATGTTCGATACCTTCATGTAGCTTAATAGGTGATAGTAACTATTTTTAATGTTATTTTAGCTAGTAGTTATACAATTACGCTTCGTGCGAGTAATTTCTATAGCATACGAGAGAGATTAATTTTTTCCTTAACAGTTCGATACACGTTAATTTAGAATTATTGTCGCTTAGAATCAGAGAAATATGGTTTATATAAGCTTACTCTTTATTTATTATAGAAGTGTAATTCTTTTAGTTAGTACATTTCCGTAGCATACTTTTCATGCTTTTTTCCTTAAAAGAAATTTTTCATATTACAAACGAAGTATCCAATTATCATATTTGTTTTTTTTTGTTTAAAATGTCTTTTTTGTATTAATAAATCGATATATTTTAGTGCCTTGTTGTGGTTTGAATTTAATTTATTACAATGTAATAAAACAAAGAAAAAGAGCGAAATTTCTATTAAAAGTTTACGCTTTTAATTTTATGTATTTATATTATAACACCAAGAAAACTATACGAGCTAAACACTGTTTGATATAAATAGAATAAATTGTTTAATGGAAACAATTGTTTTTAAAATTTGATAAAAGTGTATTTCTGTTTTACGAGGATATTTTAAATATCTAATGAACGAATTTCTCTCTTAATAAAATTATTTTGTTCACATATTTTGTGATATGACTTGGTATACAATGTCTTATCTCAAAGTACTCACTAATATGAGAATTCCAAAGAGTAGACGAGACTATACTTGAATAAAAAAATATAACATCATTAATTAAGGTAACGTATAAAAATAAGCAATGTTAGAGAAAAGGTTTAGAGGTTAATGTGGGAGAGGGGGTTATAAATAGCTTGAAATAAATTATACGTATTTTCAAACAGTTGGCAAAATATAACTTTCTATTTATGCGTCTTTGGAAAAAATTTATGTAAAAATTCATACTTTTTCTAACAAAGGCAAGAGAAAGTAATTTTGCTTAATGCATCTAAGCAAAACAATTAATAATTTCGAAGATCACATTGTTTCATTTTCGGCGAGAACTTACAAAAATAAATTGTTAATATTTTTAACTTCGTGTATGAAATGTATCACAATAGGAAAAAGGTTTTAGCTTCTTACAAGCAATAAATAAGCAAAGGCAATTACTAAAAAATATCTTATCAAATTATTTAATTTCTGCAAATGCAGTGAATGTAAAGGAAATACATTAGCAAGGCAAATAAATGTAATTGATATCACAAAACAAAAGACTAGAATAAGCAATTAGAAGAGATCATATCTCTTTTAAAATACATCTATAACCGTTCTGGATTCGTTTGCATTTCAAACCTCAAATTCTCGTTCGCATAGAAAGCAATTATTGAAAAAATACAAGTCAGCCTTTACTAAATACCAGTCTTTGCTAAAACCAGAGGTAGAGAGAGAATTAAGGGGACTGCAATGCACTCCGCTAATGAAATTTGATTTTCCTGAGTAACCAAAGTGCCTTCTAAGATAAACCCTCCACTTTGTTGGGAGAGCAATTAAAAATGAGAATTAACTTTTATTATCCTACACCGCTTGTAAAAGCCAAGTTAAGAGCTTAGCACGAAGTTATGCTAATAATGTCTTTAGTATGTTGGCGAAGTATAAATCTAACTGCAGATGAAGAGTAGTTACATTAAGGCTTTTGTTCCGAAATGACAAGACACCTTTTTAACTTGAATAAAGAATCTCCGAGTTCTATCGTAAAACCTGACTCAGGCCTTAATTCCAGAAATCTACTGCGTAAGCACAGTTTTTATCTCTGGAGAGTTGGAAGTACATTTATTGTGTGTTGTTAAAGTGAATTTGAGCCGAAGATTTCAAATGCAGAATTAGAGTTTTCTTAAAGTTGAAAGAGGAGAATTTAATTATGAAACATGGAGTAAAGTCCTGGGGACTCAAATTTAGTCACAGTGTACAACTTTCTATTGTTTTTCTTATTATGCAGTGTCGGGAATAAATAAATATGCATTGCAATTTCTTAGTGATTTTTACTAAAATTTCACGAACACCAGAGAGCTCAGAGAATTTACATTTTTAATTTTCTAAGGGAATTTGTGCACACGCACATCATTTTCAGCAGTTGTTGTATTTTTGCTACATATATATAATATTTTTATAACAAAGTAAGTATATTGTATTATTATACATACGATAAAAATAATTTTATGAATTAATTTGTAATAATGTATGCATCTGAAACTATAGTATAAATCTTCCCAAGAATATACAAAACCAATTATGCTGAGTTCCAGTTTACGCAATTAATCCGCATAAGATTGTATTAAAGATTTTTATTGTATCAGAAAATTTAACTCTGATAAATTAATTTGTTATAGCTTTTGATACCCTACGTTTCTTTAAACATTTTGTGTAACCTAACTTCTCCATTTTAAGAAATTTTTTTGCATGCTTTTTTATTTTATAAGCAACTCATCAATGATTTTCTTTAGTTATACTTTTTTTTGTCTTGTTATCACCAGATGAATTTGACGGTAGAAGAAGTTTAGAAATTCTCTCTAATTTTCGAGTAATTTTTTAGAGTTCATATTTTGTAGTGTTTTGATTCACACAGACATCTAAATGATTGTACGTTAGTTGTATCTTCCGTTTCATTTGACAAGATCTGATATTTGTACCAGTTATGTGACTGAAAAATTCATAAAATCGAAAGAAGAAAATGGCAAAATGTCCATTTTGCTATTTCAGCTTACAGCAAACTTTTTCAATGTTATTAATAATAATATCTATAGAAAGGACACGATATGAGAAATTAGCTCCAAGAAAAACACCTGTTTAAATTTTTGAACTAATCTGTAAATTTCATTTGTAAACATATGCACAGGTCTACTCATCAAATTTCTGAGCTTCTTTGCAAGCATGGATATTAATTCTGAAACTAAAGTTTTTAATTTTAAGTACTTGACAGATTTATTATATAGTTTTGACCTGCTACGCTATACATTTAGAAATTATTTCTATTCAAGCATTTTATACCGTAGCATGCAAAATAAAAAAAATAAATAAATAAAATGTCTTAAAATAAAGACCGAAACATGAAACGCTTAACTTTTTAGATAAAAGGACTTTACAAAAACCTACAGTTAACCCTATCTCTTTTAAAAATAGTTTAGCTGATGTAGTTAGTGCAAACAACATTTCTAAAAGTTTTCAGGTGTTGCATAAAAGGAGAGAATTTGAACTGTAATATTATTCTTTTATAGTTAAACTAAGAATAGTTTCTGGTACAGTTAATGGGGTTTTAATGCAAAAAGGCTAGACGAGAAATGTTTTCTGTGTTTACTCATTAATGTCATGTTTCTAAGATGCGTTTAATTAGATCTGTTATTAATTAATCAAAATTAAATTTGAATAATATATTGGTTATATGTAAGAGAACACCGGAGAAAATATTTGTAACATTCGTAGTACAACATATCCGAAACTAATCTCAAATAACTCTCAATATATATATATATATATATATATAAGAATAAACTAATTTTTCCTTATACTTTTCATGCTTCTATTTGGAATTTCATCTTATTTCTTGATTTCTTGATTCAAATCCCTTAGAACTAATTTATGTGATCACACGCTATAAATATACTAAGACCTGGTTTCTCCGGTTTCACATCCGTAAGAAGATTTCCATCTAGACTCTTTATCTGCATCTAAAATACCTAAAGAACCCTAAATCTAATACTATGTAATCTGAAGAAATCCTTGTACATAAATTATAAGGGGCCTATTTTCAAAATACTTAACGATTTATTAACGTGAATTAATACACAAATGAAAGGACTGATCATTAAATACATTTAAAATAAAAATCCATTACTTTTGAATGTTTTTCTTTTTATTGAAATCCTTGAATAAATCTAATTAAAAAAATATGTTATATATTTAGGAAAATCTAAGGATATTGAAAGTTAATTTAAATTGAGAATTATAAAAGCCTCAAAATACTTCAATAACAAATCCATAAAACACCATAAATAAAATTATATATTTGTAGAAATGTTTCATATAATACATTTTAATACACAAGAAAAAATCAATTTACTATTCTCTGTAACTGATTGTTATGTACATTTTATAAAATACGAGCAAATTTAAAAAGAGCAATTTTTTTAAATTTAATTTTTTGTATGAAAAAGAAATATTTTTTAAAGTAAATATTTATATTTTTCGACAAACAGACTGCAGTAGTTTTACACTATTGACTGAAAAAAACTTACTCGTCGTTCAGAAACCAATGTAATAGAGACGCACTGAAAAAAATTCGAGTTCGTAGTCAAATAAATATTAATTTAAACCTCTTAGTTAGAAACGAAAAAAATTCAAGAAGCTATTTTTTATGCTTGGGGGATATTTATTTTACTACATAAGGAATATTTATTTCAAGATGAAAAATTAGCTTTTATTTTTAGTCTTAAGAAAAAGTAAAATATATGGCAAGAATTTATTTCATATATAAAAGTTTGAATTTGAATTACTGAACTAAGATACAAGCATTAAATAGTTTGGAAAATACAGTAAATTTCTAAGATAAATTAAGCACGCTATTATTAACACAACAGAGTAACTATTTAAATAAGAAAATTTAAAACTATGTAAAATATTGCATAAAATTGTAATATATAATTTTGTTCATAATTATACAGTACGAAAAGCACATCAAAAGGCTATCGGAATGAGCAGATTGCTCACTGGCTTGATTTCTCGTAAGAGCAAGCTGGCGATCAGGCACAAAATTTTGCTCTACAAGTCGATCTTAAGACCGATCATGTTGTATGCGTCGCCTATTTGGACGTCTGCGGCAACCACCCATCTGAAACGACTGCACGTCTTTCAAAACACACACCTTAGGAAAATGATTAATGCTCCCTGGTTTGTCCGGAACGAAGTCCTGCATAAAGATCTAAATATTGAACCAATTCTAGAGTTCATTAAAAAACAGTCACTTAATTTCTTTAATAGGATCCCTCAAATACCTAATGCACTGCTTCAACAACTCTCCGCGTATGATGCGTCAATCGCATCATCGTAAAAAAGACCAAGAGCCGCTCTCGGACACTCTTATATTCATTTCCCAGTCTTAAAAAGACTGAGAGCGCATTGAAGCAATTCATTAGTGACATCCTGCTTAATTTTTAAATTCAGGACTTCTCATCGATAAGTGGCAATGTCCCATGGTCAAAATGGACCCCGCGTAACACTGTCGATCCCTTTCAAAATTTTTAAAATTTCGAAATCTTAGTGATTTAAGCTCTTAAAAGTTTGTTTATACTTTATTTTTTATTTTCCTAAGTTAGAACCAATTTTAACCACCAAGCGTCGCTAGTGGCGCATTGTTCAATTCATGTTAATTCTCTTTTTTCAAACTCAATCTCCTCCCATTTAAATTTTCCCTCAAACTTTTAAATTGCATTTTTCTTTAAATTGGTTTCGGTACGGCATTTCTATTTATTTCATTTTAATTTTAACTTTATTTTTATCTAGTTACAACCTCTCAAAACCCCGCGGACGACAGCTTTCTCGAAGTCGTTTTCGCCTTCGAACTGAAGTCCCACCCCCTAACACTCTCTCCGCCCATTGCTATATATGCTTCTTAACTTACTGGCTGCAGCGTCCAATGGCAATGCGCTTTCGTAACTTTACTTTCCAACTTTGTTTCGGCCTTTATCACAATTATTATAGTTGATTACAATTAAGCTAAAATTTTATTAAATGATGCACTTTAACTTTTTAATAGTAATTCTGATGAGAGGGTATGTTTTTAATTTTAAAACAGGTACCTCGTAATTTTAGCCGTTACCGTTACCGTACAGTACTAAATTATTCGTTTACAAACAATTTAATTTCAGAATAATATATTTATTTTCAAAGCAACTTTAAGTGCCGCAAATTAACATCTTTTTCAGTTACCTTGAAATAAAAGCATACTATTCTTAAATGAATTGAAATTTAATGTATTGCTGATAATTTGTTAAAATGACAGTTAACGTTGGAATAAATTGGGTTATTTTGGTTTCGACAATGTTAGTAGGTGTTTTATTCTTAAGTATTAATTTATTTAAATTGCATTCTGTAAATTCTTCTTAAAATAAATTTTAAAATTTTAACAAGAAAGAAAATGTGTGTTCACTTAGTCAAATATTGACATAGGAGTAATATTCTAGACTATTAATCCAGCCATTTTTGTCTCTTTTTTTGAAGATTTCAACTTCGTGTCTTAAAATAATTAAGAAATAAATGACTATCATATTCGTAATAGTATATTTATATTTGTATTACTACAATATATAAAAATCGAGGCAAATTAAAATCTCTAGTAAATTAAATAGAAAATCAAGCAATAATAGATATATGTTAAAATCGGAAATAGGGTGTCCCCTAGGAGATTGGTGACTTCCTAGATAGGTTGCCAAACGTGCGTGACTTAAGCATTGAGTAATCTTAGGGTTACCGTGACTTAAATCGCCAATTATCGCTCCTAAAAGTCGCCAATCACCTAAGGAACACCCTATTCCCGATTTGAACCGATATGGTTAAATTAGTTGTGAATTACGTAAAGAAAATTATCTAAGTATATAAGTTATGATTATTAAAAAATATAAAAATATATACCAACAAAGATTTTGAAATAAAATCTCCTTTTAATATGATTATTCATTTTTTTGCACTCAAGCAAACGAATATGCTTGACACTTTAATTATTGTCTCAAATATTACCGAAAGATTTTATGTCTTATCATGAAAGTCTTATCATGACGAGTCGTCATGATTAGACATATAGATAAATATTATTTTTCTCTGATATCCATTAACGTATTTTTAGAACTAGCCATGATTAATAAATGAAAATTATCTTGAAATTGGGATATATTTTACTGAAATATACTTCCAATTTATTTTATTGTAGTCAATTTTCTTCTTATATTTGGTTATTTTCTGTTTTCAAAAGTTAAGACAATTACGTGATATTTATTTAGCATGTTGTACACATGTTTAAGAAGTAATTAATGAATGATAAAATGTAACATTAGAAATATTTATAGCAATTTTTTGTCATTAGTAAGGTTTGCAGAAACAATTTTAAATAAAGATTTATTTGTCGATAATTATTTTAACAGCGGAAATCTTTTATATATGTGTACAATTGATAATTATGTATGTTTCTTTTTACGTAATATTTCTTTCATGCTTCTATGTTTGAAATTTGAGATACTATCTTTAAAGAGTTTAAAAAGCTTTAAATATTTTAAAATGTTTGCTTTGCAAATTTTCGCATAAGTAAATTCACTTTTTTTTTTAAAAAAAAGAACAAATTGCTAAGAATACAGAATTTAACTTAATAGCTAATAGGGAGTAGTTACCTTAACTTTAATAAAATTTATTCCAAGACAAAGTTATATTAATAAACACGAGATCTGTAACACGAAAACTCACTGGTTTGCTGGTATTTTATTTATGTACAAAAGATAACAAGGGCGAGAAGTATTTTTATTTCAGCTGCACGCAATGGCTTTTCAAGACACTTTTAAACCCCATCTAGAGTTTCTTTTCTCTTAATGATTTTAAGGTTTTTAAGAGAAGGAGTCTTACACAAGCTTTAATGTGCATTTTTTTTTTTAAAAAATCCAATTTCTCCCCTGCCGAAAAGTTTACAGTTTTCCTTAATTCCGAGAAAAAGTTATCACCCTTTTCAAGAAACCCATCTAATGGTGTTCCTAAATTTTTCATAAGCGATAACAAGCCACACACACCACCACAAAAGGGAAAAGATGGGCTTTTGTTGCTTCTTTGAAGAGTGGTTGAAACAAACTCGAGAAGAATACACGAAAAATGTTTCTAAAACACATCTTTGACAAATGTATTGCAGTCACGTGATCATTTTCTCCTTTTTATCCCGAAGTAAGCACAGCGAGCAACAAAGACATTCTTTTCCAACTTTTTGGGGATTTTAGTCACGAAGTAACGGTGCTCCTTTCATATTGAAAATCAGTCACCGCTTATGATACGAGCTACAAGGAAAATTGCATACTCAGAAAGGGACCAATGGAACATGATCTGATGATAAGGGTCCGCAGATTTTTTGTTAGGAGCTATTTTCTTCGAATATTTTTACATTTTTACTGAAGAAAGTTTAATTGGGAGTTATTTAAAAAGAAAATAAATCATTGAATCATAAAAGTTCAATGAAATAGAGACTTTTTTTAAATATAAATTTTCTAATTTCTCGTCAAAAAATTGATAAGCCGAAATCAATAGCTTTTATTCGAGGCTCGCTCAATAAGACCTTAGAAATCCAAGATATGGCGTTTGTACATCGAAAATGGATTTTTTTAAGTAAGCATCATGACTTATTAGACAGCTATCTAAGTCTCAGTTACTCGTTTTCGTGATCATGACGCCTTTCGCACCTCATAAATTCTTCGTCATAATTTTTCCAGCCGATGAGATCATCCTAGCCTTCTTTGGAGCAGATACCGGAAGCAATCCTTTGTTATGATTATTACTTGGTTTTCGGAGTGTAACGATGAATCCATCTATCATCGACTTTTACAACTCGACGAAGCAAAAATCAAATTTGATGTGGCATCAAATGACTACCAAATCGAAAATAACTTATGAATCAATGTCACATTTATTTCTGCTCCACTTAACATGGGACAGCAACCAATGGTAATTGCAATTTACCTTAGTGATGACATCTGTCTTCAAATACAAGGACTTTTTGAACGATCCTCGTATAATTTGCATGAATTCCTTAAATGCAGTATTACATTTTAGAATATTATATTAATAAAATATTATATTAAACTAAGAGTTGAAATAGAATATTTTATTTGCTTGTTAAACTAAAAAAAATGGAATGATTTTTAAATAATCGCTACAAACTTGTAATAAATAAACATATTCTTAAATTAAAATTTACCTTTTTACTAAAAATAAGCACTAGCTAAAATTTTGATTACATTTGGGTTTCTTTAAATTAAAAAAAAAATAGTTTTAAGAAATATCACATATATAATATTTCTATGTGGTTTTGAATACTAGAAATTCTCAGGAGGGGATAATCGATCCGACATGGAGAAAATGATAAACATTTAATTACTCAAAGCATGATAAATCATTACATTCCATTCAAATTTAATTAAGTTGAGTGGCAACACAGTAACAAATAAGAATTCAAATTTGATGCATAATAAATCTTAAGAATATATACAAAAGACACATTTCAAGAATTTTATTTTAGTATTAAAATCTTTACAAATTAAATATTTATTTACACAGACATAGATTCATTAAGATATTTGCAAATTATGAAATTATGCAGCCTCTTCATGAACGAAAATATCTTAAATGAATACAATTCTTGAAATGAGAAACTGGAAAATATGTAATTTATAGAGCTAGGTTTCAATAACGTTTATATTGGTAATCAATTTTATAATAACGTAGCTTTTAATCGCATATCTACTTTTGCTTCTGTTTTTGATAATTGAAAGAAACTTTAATAGCAGTTTGAAATTTCTTGGTTTTATTAATATCTAAAATTTTAACAAATTATAAATTGAAATAAACTAAATGAATACTAATATATTAAAGACCATTAAAATTTGAAATATGATAATTAATTAGATTGCATTACCCAAAAAGGAAAAAAAAAGTAACATTCCTTTATGAACAATTTTAGGTTAAAATATTCTTTTATTTATTTTATACATAGCAACAAAATAAAATAGAACAAAAGAAAAAGAAAAGTCAGAAAACTCCATAGTAAGCAAGTGATTTTGAAAAGACCGAGTCTATCTCAAACGACGCGATATATTTGTCAATGTTCAACAAAGTTGCTGCGATGTTCCTTTTTTTTGTATGATGATGGTAAATATTTCCTGGACAGAAAATAGTTTTGTGTAGATTTACTTGAAGAAAAAAAGAATTATAATACTTGCTTGTTGTATAAAGTTTGCTGAAAACTATATAATGCATTTTCAAGATTTATTAATTTAATGTTTGTTTTCAAGATGTTTTTCTCCTGTTGTGTCATTCAAAATTTTTAATATTGTCACGAAGTGAGATATATTTCAGTTCAAATGGATTGCAAATTATAATCTGAATTTATTTAAAAAAAGCTTTTGTAGATAAATAAAAAATAACGCTATAAGCTATTTTTTTTTTTTTTAACAAAAACTTGGAAAGAGAGATCTGTAATTGATTCTTTCGTACCTGGCAGGCAGCATTTCACAAATGGATTTTCGTTTTTCCTGCTGTCTTTCGTTCAATTCGGATGAAACCCATTTTTCCATCTTCTAGATCTTTCTCATGGATTTATAATGTATGGAAACGGCTTCTCGCCTCACGCTTAATTGATCCTCAAGTTGTTAACTTTTAGCATCATCCTCATCCAGCAATCCTTGCAATTTGCTGTTTTCAATCGTATTCGGTGGTCCTCCACGTTTTTTGTTTCCCAGGTCAAAGTCACCACGCCACTTATGAATTTTTTAAACCACTCAAAACACTGTGATTCATAAACAGCATATTCACCATAAGCTTCAACTAGATTTCGATACATTTCTGCATCAACATTCTTCAAATGGTTACAAAAACTCAATACTATCCGCAAATCGCAGTTTTCAGGCACAGAATTTGACATATTCAACGCCTTTAAAAACTATGCTGTTTTATGAAACTTCTAATGTTGCGAGCTGAAAATCATCATCACATGCCAAAACAAGATAATAGTGCCAATGACGGGATTTGGTGGTACCTACATTGACATCTAGCACCATTAATGGGCAAATTCCAGTTTCATAATTAAATACCTAGTATAGAAAATTTTAAGAAATAACTAAAAAAAAACAAAAACAAAGATGACTTTTCAATATCAGTTTCTGCTTTTTAAAACATAGTTTCTTGATTTAACAAAATATCTCTTCCGAAGGCCCTATTTTTGAGTCTGTTAAAATAGGATATAAATGTGCACATTTTATCATAAATCCTATCAAATAGCGTAAAATTTTAAAAAAAAAAAAAAAAAAAAAAAAAAAAGATTAAAATATAAATCATATCGTTTATTTATTCCCCATGTTTAAGTGCTTCATATTTTATTGCGCAGGAAGCGTCTTGAAGTACTTTACAATACTTTTTTTTTAAAAAAAAAACAAATTCCCTAAAAGATTTCCTTAAAATTTTCACCAAAAGATTTTCAGTGATAGCGATTCCAAGATAAAAGTACTTTTCTCAATATACCTTACTTCAAAAATTGTAGCAAACCAGGAGTTACTCAAATACAGTGGACAATAATTTTCTTTATAATAATATTGAAAATTTAAGACTTAATAGTAAGATTGAGCTATACGTGAAAGATCAAT
>BMAW01086363.1:60027-79146 GCA_019974015.1 Nephila pilipes
AAATTTAAGACTTAATAGTAAGATTGAGCTATACGTGAAAGATCAATATCGTAATTTGTGTGAGTAAAAATTTAGCAAAATATTAAAAAATAAATCGTCCGGGAATTTTAACCTTTTTCGTATTCATATACGTTTTAATTGAGTGCGTATGAATTAAAGTATTAAATACATAAATGATTGTGAATTACTCCAAATTTTCTTGATTTCTTTTTTACACTTTACAATTTTTCCTGCTTCTGTATTCCGTGAACTCACGTTATTCCTTTAGATTGATGTCTTAGTTCCAGAGAAAACATAACCGTGTAAAATATTTCTTGAGATTATAAATTTTAACAAAAGGGTAATTAAGAGTAATATGGAATGCTTTTCATCAGTTCAAGAATTTGTTTGCCTGAATCAAGTGTATCACTTCACGAGGAATTCTCCTAATATTTGTAATGTTAAAAAGGAGCCTTGTTCAAGATATATTTTAACAATGTTGATTGGTCGCTTGTTCATGAATTGTTTTGAGTGCGTTTGTTATTATTTTAATGGTAGCATTTTTAACAATTTTGATCCGTTATGTTTAAAAAAAATTCGTGTGGGAAAGAAGCTTGAAAATGATGAGTCTTAATGTACATTTTAATCCGTACATTTGTTTTGAATGATTTTCTGGACAAAGTCTCTTATTAAAATAAAAACAATAACAATGTAATAAATGAACAGATAAAAATTGGTGATTGTACAAGCAGTCACTTTTTTTAAAAATGTCCCTGAAACTTGCTAATTTTAAACATACAAAGGTAAAGGAAAATGTCGCGTGAAGTGAAGAAATTTCTCCAGAATATTAAGTAGTTTAAACTGCTGATCACCCGAAATACAATACCATTTCATCCATGCTGCATGAAGTTTTTAACGTCCGCATACTAATATGAGATAGGCAAATGATCAGCATTTCAGAGCAGATTCACACCAAAAAGGCAACAGTTTGTAACTTGACCTGTAGCTCCATCAAAAAGCTCTACATAAAAGGAGATCAGAATGCAGTTTGGAAGAGCTGAAGTTATTTTTCTCTATGATTATTTTGCATGAGCAGTTTTAGTTTGTCTCGAGAAAGAACACAAACTGGATTAAAGCATGTTTCTAAGTTCGAGTGAGTATGAATTGATGCTTATAGAGAATGTGGATTACCCTTCCGAAAAATCGGTGATCATGTCGTATGTAGCCAAGCAACGGTGAGACGGATCTGTAATCCATGGAACAGGAAACAATGACTGACCGATGGCACCGATTGTATTCACCTCGTTACGCCACTACATGCTATGAAACGCTTTTTATTCGCATGACAGTGATGGATTGCTCTACCATATCAAAAACCATATCACAACAAATATTCTGTCGCAATACAATTGGTGTCCCCACGTACCACTCGATGTTGTTTGCAATGTCCTCAAGAAGTCAATTACTGCGATTTTCATTGTCTTAAAATCACTGTCGTTTGCGTCAGCAATGGTGAATCGAACGAAAGATATAGATAACCGTATCGCACAGTACTGTCTTTATAAACAAATCACACATCTGCACAATGGTAGCATTATAGTCTGGAGACATCGTGGACTGCTTAACCCCTTCTGGTAAAATGACGTGTCTAGCTCGTCATTGGTTTTTCATGCCATATTTCACATTGACGAGCTACACTCATCATGCGACTAAAGTTACAGTTGAGTATAATAATTAATTTAGTAAATTAATTAATCATGCAAAAGTAACTTTCAGAATCAAAACTGAGAAAAGGAGAAATTCGAAGTCTCTCCAATCGAGGTTTACTAGCTTTGAGATGGTCTGACAAAAGGAATGTATATATACTCAGAAGCAAACATTGTAATGCTGACATCGTGGATACAGGAAAAAAGAGAAAGAGGAAAGATGAAGAAGAGGAGAATGTTTTAAAAACAAATTGAGTGATTAAGTACAATAATGGAGTGGGAGGTGTCGATAAAAATCGTCAACACTTGGCGTGTTTTCCGGTAATGCGAAAATATATGAAAGGATATAAAAAATTATTTTCTTACATGTTTGACATTACATTCTACAATTCATATGTTTTATATAAAAAAAAATCAATAATACCAACAAAATCGGAATTGCTAGCTTTCGTTTGGACACGGCAGAGCAAATCCTACAAAAAGTTACACAACCGGATTAAAAAAAACTAGTGGACGTCGTTCATATAGTGACTCCCCGCTAGGTTGCAAGCTGAAAGATGGGGACTTTTTCCAGAATACATTCCTTCAACTCAAAATGAGAGAAAACGTACTAAGCGGTGCAGGATTCCTTTGCACTTACCAGAGTGTTTTGAAAAGTTCCATACGCTAGAAGAATATTAACTATATACCTTATTAAGGTTCTGCTTTGATTCTTTTTTAATTTTCCCTTTTATGATATTATTTAACAATATGTAAAAATGGATATTAATTAAGAATATGTGAGAACTATAAAAATGAAACAAGTTTTTTTAAGTATAAAAATAAATGGCTATTTCATGCACAGTTTTTCATTATTAAATCGTACCGGAAGGGGTTAACCGTTACACTACCTGTCTTGTACCCAGTATAATGCTTTGGGTGACATATGATTCCATTCACACTCTTGCCCTAGCATGCATTCCGGTATAATGATCAGACAGGGCTATATTTCTAAAGTAGGAAATCTTGTTTCCCTTCCTTACCTGCAGAGTTTAACTATGGCTACATTCCAACAGGGCAACGCGTGACAGATCGTGGTAAGTAGTGTTCAAAACTTCTTCATTGCCTACCAATTAGCATCGCTGCATTGGCCTGCCTTTCTCCCAATTCATCGTCTAACGAATATGTCAGGTCGATGATTGGAGAAGGATTTCCTCAGCACACACCACCTGCAGTTATACCTTATCATTTTTAGCAAAGTGTGAAGGCAGCATGAGCTACCAAACTGCAAAAGACATTTAGAGGCTTTTTCAACCAATGATGAGGCGTGTAGCAGCGATTATTGCTCATCGTGTCCGCAACATTCAATATTGATGTCATGGAGTTATTCACCTCGCAAAGGGCTGTATTTTGAATCATTTCACCTTTGTACTGTATGTAATATTATATGGATTAATAATATTTAGAAATTTGTTAGCGGACAGAGGTAATGATATTTTATATTAGATTAAATTCACATGAATCTCTTTACTAATATGGATTTCATATATTTCAATCATACTTGAAAAAAAAAAGAACCATTCTATACATAATTTAACGATGCTCAAAATAAAGAAAAGATGCCGAAGAAGTTAATTAACTAAGATGGAAAGAGTGAAAAGAATACTGTTAAAAAGGTATGATTTTCGAGTATAGACAGTAATACATTTATATGAAGACTCAAGTTCTTTAAAAAAGCTCGATTCGAAAGTGAATAGAATATAGAGTTTCATAATTATTTTAACATTGCTTTTTTATAAAAAAAAAGATATAACATCCACAGAAAAACTTATCTGCTTTTTAAATGAAGTAATTTCAGCAGAACAAAACGGAAGATACTTGAATTCTTTTTAAAATTGTTACAGTATAGTTCTCAGGTTTTCTTTTTATGCTTTAGAGGATAAAATTATACGTTCTAATTTTCCTTGTACTTCATTTGTAAACACAAAAAATAAGTATGAAAAGAGGTAGATTGTTTGAATACTCGTAGTGTAAAAAAATGTTATGTCTAACATTTTACTCAAGTACATCATTCTTTTTATTTTTGCCATTATTAATTAACTTTTAAGAATTTTTATAATTGAATAAGATATTAGCTGACTTATATCTTCTAGAATAATTGCGATTATAAGCGATTTTAGTGGATTCAAATATATATCGACCTAAGATTGTGTGCAGTTATCTTTCTATGATATGTATGGTTATTCTTTTGACTTGATTTTACTAGGCAAAGGAATATTAGCAGGGAATATAAACTAGCGTACAAAACGTAAGCAACAGATGCATTTTTTCAACATACAACCACGAAACTGTTGAAAAGGGTAAAAGGGTTCTTAGCGACCAGTACGGTGAAAAGACAGCTCAGTAGAAAGGTGAAGCACTATGACATCTGAGGGGACGTCACGGCACGTAAACGATGGAATGCGTATGCTCAATGTCAAGGCAACTTAAAAAGAAGGAGAAAGGATGGTTTTTCAGATTTTTCACAGCTAATGAAAATTGAAAACGTACATTCAAAACAGCTGCAAGAAACAATCAGGATACCATTACAAGTGGTAGAATGATCGGCAAGCTTGAAGAGGGTCGTAGTTTGACGAGTGTCTTACAAGAGTTTGGAATAGACAAAAGTGTAGTTTCAAGAGTTTGCAACGTCTTCCAAATGACATGTTCAGCTGTAAAAAAAAAAAAAAAAAAACCGGCAAGAGACGACCAGTTTATCGATCTACAGGCAAAAAAAGAACCAGAACCAGACATCGGGTAACATTGCTCAGCAGCTGCGTTCGGCAACTGGATGACAGATGTCACGATATACTGAAGCCAGACACCTGCATAAAGGTGCCACATTTGCCCGTCGTCCAGAACACTGCGTACCATTAACAGCAGCCCATCGGCGGCACCGATTACAGTGGTGTCAAGAACACCAAAATTAGACATCTCATTATTGGAGTCACGTTCTTCTTACTCAAGATAGTCGTTTCAGTCTAAGCAATGATTCTCAGGACTAGTTGATATGGAAGGAGGTGGGGACACACATTTTCTTCCTTATAACATTAGGACAAGAGACCATTGAGGTGGTCTTGGAGTATTTGCGTGTTGTTAAATGGACGAGCGGAGCTTTACATTTTCGAAGGAGGGCTCACTTACTGGAGATTGTTACTGTGATGAAATTATCCTCCCACACGTATTTGTATTCCGAGGTGCCGTTCGTCCAGACTTAATTTTTATGGACGACAATGCACGTCCGCACAGGATCTCTGCTGTTGAGGAACTTTTAGAAAATGAGGATGCCTGAAGAATGGATTGGCCAGCGTGCTACTCTGATGCTTTGGAGAGACGCCTGGTAGCAAGATCATATTCTCCGGAGAACACCAGACAGCAGAAAACAGATGCTCTTTGTAGAATGGCAACTCTTACCTCAAGAACTGCTGGAGAATTTGATACTGAGTAAGAGAAGATGGAGTCACGAAACAATTGCAAAAGGAGGGGGAGGACATATCCCTTACTATGGGAATTTGATTTGCTGTTCTTCCTCATGGCCAGACAATGCTTTTTACTGATTACATTTCGTTAATAAAGTCTTTTTCTGTTTTGTTCCGTAATATATGCGTAAAATTCATTTTTTGTCTACTATGCTTTCATCAACCTTTGAGTGCTAGATGTGGCTCTGTAATGTGAATACTATTGCACCTAACTGATGTGTTTCGGAATTACTATATAATCTAAAAAGTTGTTTACGTTTTGCACACTAGTGCATATGCATGACAGAAGTTTATATATATATATATATATATATATATATATATATATATATAAACGCATAAGAAAATAAAATTTTCAAAGAAAAAATGACGTGGAGTCATAAAATTGTTGATGAAAATATACGATTTTTCTTGCATAGATTTGAAGTGTTTTATTTAATAATGTAACATGAGGGCTATTTTTGAACAGTAGTCACAAGAGTTAAGATTTTGGTGACCTGCGTTGCATGACTAAGTGGGTTCTTTAAGCCCTTGAAAGAACAAAGAGAAGAGGGGAGGAGGAAGGGGAGAACAAAATTTCAAATAAGGTATTTATTAATTTAAAAAAAGGTGATTTTTACAAAAAAGAATAACATCAAAAGGGATCTCATATAACTTCATCAGAATTACATTGAACTTATGTAAAACATTCGCTGAATTATATAGCAGCTTCAATGTTAATTACTTAAGCCATGGCTGGATTATAATTTTATTTTAATGTAATTTTGAAGAATGCATCTTTTTAGATTAATGTTATTTGTTTTTAAAAACGTCACATGACATTATGGCCAAAATATTTTCGCTAAGCAGTCCTGGATAGAAAAAAATTTCTTTTAATACGTATTTTCACAACTTTTATTACTCATCTTTGTGTTTTCAAATTCTGCCGTCGTTTGATAATAGTCTTGGTATATATGTATGAACCAAATATGCAGGAATGAAAACGAAAATTCATTTTGAATAACCATCGAATATTACTCCGCACGAAATACTACTTTTGAGCTCAAATTTGAAGTAACACCCAGAAAATCTAATTACTTTACGGAAAAGGCTTGGATGGAATCATAATTAGAATTCATGAAACTTAATATATTCTTATGCGTTTCTGTCTACCGACTGAAACAGAGTCTCATCAACCGCAGAACATCTCAACAGTTATCATATTTAATAACATTGATAAAAGTAACTTACAGACAAGGCGATAGAGATATTAATAAGAAAAAAATAACTCACAATCTTCAAGTAAAAACTATCAAGAGTAAATTTAAAAGTTTTGACCAAATGTAATGAACGATGATTGGTTTTTGTAAGATTCGTGAGTTATACGAAGGTCATTTACACCTCTTCCTTTTGATTGATTGATTGTTTCAAAATGTTACATTTAAATGCAGCACGAGGGCTATTGGTGACTGACCTTGTAATTTTGAATTACAGTAAAGTAATGAGGAATACATATGAACTGAAACCCCTCTTTCTAAATTTCTACACCATGTCTTATGGAGGGCTTAGGGCCTTGGCAGGTTTAAAATGCATTCGCGCCGATCGTCGTCGGTTCTTTAGAGGGAGGAATCGGGGCTCGAACCAACAATTTGACGGAAATCACGACGGTCTTCAGCCTGTGACTATGACCCACTTGGCTACCGTGCTCACCCTCTTTATTTTGAACCATGGTTTCATACATTAGAATAACGCCTATATTATTGCCTCTGTTGAAGGCTTTCTTGCATATTTCTCTTCAACTAACCTTCAACCCGATGTTATTTGACTTAAGAACATCGACTTATGATTAAATAAGCAAATTGGCATTACTATATACATATGTATAGTAAATAGAAAAGAACTGAAGAACGAGGGCTATTTTTTCAAGGTCTGATCGGTCGCAAAACTACAGTGAAATAAGGACTGTTTTATATGGAACATTTAAATACACCTTTAAGCTACTTCTCTACATAATAATCGCTCCAATTGAGACATCTCTCATAGTGTAGTACCACCTTAAAACACCCTCGTCATAGAAGGCAGCTGCCTGGGCTTTCAGCCAATTCTCGACACTGGTTTGCAGCTCTTGCTTTCATTGCCAGTATTTCACGTGAGCAAAGGGACGGAAATCGGAGAAGGCCATGTCCGGGTTAAATGGTGAGTGACTGAAAACGTTGCATGAGCGTCTATGTTTCAGCTGTAATGTGCGGCCGCGCATTGTCATTGCGCATGAAAGTTTCTCTGCATGCATTATTCATTCGTCGATAAATTTCGGCTGTTGGCAGCCTGCACTTCACACCAGTTGTTCAAGGGATGTCTACGTGTTCTCAGCGCGCTCAGAACTGACAATTGCAACTTGACGTGATCGAAGAGCATTCTAGAGACATTGCGCAACACATCTGCACACAGCGTCATAGAATATTCAATGGTTTTTCCATTGCATGGCCATAGGATTTTGAAAACAAAATAGCCTTTGTAGCGAGTTTAGATGTGCTTAAAAACTAAGAGGAGTTTGAAATTAGGAAAGCAATTTGTCTGCACGTCAATTGTGCCAGAAGATAATGCAATAATCGGTTTGCTGTTATTGAAAATAGATACAGTTTAACTGTCTAGGATTCACTTTTGTAGATATTAAATACATTTTTTTTACAATCTTTGGTTGTAGATGCGAGAAAAGTTCCGCTCCACATTCATGATACCAATATCGATTTTTGATTATTCTGTTAGACAAGTATAAAAAAATTTTAAAGATAAGATTGTTTAATTGACTGATCACTTTGTGAAATTTTATGGAATAAATCATGAATAGGAAAACCGAGATATCACACCTCATTCTAGGTACTTCACTTTCGTTGCGAAAGGATATTGATATCCAATCCTAAGTAACGTGTGACGTTCCCATTAATTATACCGGTTAATTATTAGTTAAATAAAAATTCAAAAAAAGATACTATGTTGTCATGAAGTTAACGATCTATTGTGAAATATTATGATATTGTGTGATTGCTTATTAACTTCACACTAAGAAGCAACACGAGGACAATTGGCGACGGACTTCGAAATTTTGATTTTCGGTTAAGTGAAGAGGATGACACCTAAGCAGGCCCATCCCTCACCGAGAAGAGCTTAGGACTTCTCGTATTTAACTACGCTACATTGTGGATTTTTAGTGATATCATGGCTCTAAACCACAACTCGACGAAATCAATGCCAATCGCGAGCCCTCGACCATTATCAGTAGGCAACTGGGACTATGTATTTTAGAGGAGCTCTACAATAATGATAGGTATAATATTCAGTATTGCTAAAAATTAAATAGATTAACAAGTATGTAGAAATATTTTCTACAAACTAATCAATACAGGTAATAAAAAAACCCTTTTCAATCTCAAATTATTTATGATTACCTTTCTATCGCAGCAACTCTTTTTTTATTTTATTGATGTGAGTTTTATATATTATGCTATTTTAAGGTGATTATGATAAAGTGATGTTAAAGTGTTTTATTCATTGACTGTTTAGATAATTATTAATAAACTTTTATTTGGAGATAAACTATATTGTCATCTGGGGGGATAAATAGCAAAGTGTTTTTTTTTATTATTATTTTGCAATATTTCATGAATAAAATAAATTTGTTATTCAATTATAAGACATTTGAAAGCATTTATATGAAAATAATATCTATGAATGTATTTATTTTTTCATTTTATCATTCATTTATTCAATGAAAAAAAAAAAAAAAAAAAAAAAAAAAAAAAAAAAAAAACAGACTGGAGGGTTGATTTAGAGAAATGAAAGGTCTTAAATTTTTAAATTTACTGTAAATATCTAAAAAATATACTCTTATTTTTTCGCAAATTTTGTAAAATATCTGAAATTTGAAGAAATCGATATTTTGTTTCTTTAGAAATTAGAAACGTATAAGAAAGGCTATCATCTCCGTTAAAATAACTAAGAAAATGTTTAATTAGCAGGCAATTAATAAACTTTTTTTTTTAAATATTTACTATCAGATATAATTTAGATATTATTCCATTACTTGTGAACATTCCATTCCTTCTACTCATAATCTAAAAGTGTGAATAATTTACATTTATGGTATATTTAGAACTCTAAAGCTCGAATTTAAAGATACGATATTTTTTTGTAAACAGAACTCATTGCAATTAAATATTCTTGACATTTACTGAAGAATGTGTTTGACAGTGTTGTATAGAATGCGGTTAAAATGAACAAAAAGTAGAAAACAATGAAGTGAATTCATACAATGACATAGATTTCCAAAGGCAGCCTGCTCTTGACAGATCTCTAGATTAAATTTCATGAGCAGTGGTATTTAATTTATAAATTTTTCTCGAGATGTCGCTTTGTTTCTGACAAACAACCGAAAAGATCTTTAACAAGAGAGTAATGCGATCTCCGAGAGCATTTTGTTTTTCGGAGCTACAATGGTCAAGTTCTTTTTCAAATATCATTCTATTGTCAAGTTTGAAATCTTTAAAATTAAATTCATTTCCATTCTTCAGAACATGTAAATTAAATGTTAAAAGTATTCAAAGGTTTTAATTAAAGTCTGTTAAATAAAATTATCAAACACTGAAAGCTTTTTAATTACCATTTTATGTGTATGTGTGTATACACATAAAATGGTAATTAAAAGTAAACACATACTCAAATATATGTATGTATATTCGTTTCTTTCTTTTGGCGGTATTTATACGAATCAATTGCATGATCTTGTTTTGCTTTTCGTCTTAAATAAGATTTTATTATTTAACCTTTTTATTTAATTTTTTATCATTATGTATAATGTCTCTATATTTTTTTTATTATAAGATTTCTCATATACATATTCCTTGGTTTTCAGTGGTATTTCTTTTTAAAATACTTCTTTCTTTCGTATTTATATTTTCAATATTTTGAAATTTCGGTTCTGTATCAACTCTTATGTAGCATTTACTTGTGTATGGAAAAAGTTAGGCCAGCAAATCTAGAGTAATCCAGCAGAAACTGTCTTAAGTGAGTTTCAGGAATTAAAATATTAAACTTGAGTTTCTTATTGGTTTTTAGCCTCATTTTGGTTCGTTGTTTTTTTCAATTATTTTTGCACGACTTTTTTTATTTTATTTTTCTTGCAATCATTTATACGTGTATTATTCGTTTTGGTATTGTTTGTAGTTATTTAAAATTTTATAAAACTTGAAATGTAAAAAATTTAAATTAGACGAGAAAAGCTTAATTTTTTTAAAATTATTATTTGACGGTTTTAGATATTTAGTTACAATAATAGAAATGTATGAGAGGTAATGACATCAAAACGTTCGAGGTTCAATTTGTTTCTGTAGTGAGGCCTTTTACACAATATCATTACGAATTCGTTACTTAACGGGAATTTATTCCATTTTTTATTTACCAAATCTTTTTTATATTTATGTAATTATATCAGTGGAATAAAGATATCTGGTAAACATAATTTTGTTAAAATTACTTCAACTCATTCCATTCGATTTAGCACAATAAAAAAAGTCACGTTAAAAAGGGAGAATTTTTTATAATCATGGAAAAGATTCAAACAGCAAAAAATAACAATTTTTTTTTCATTTTGGAAAAAAAAACAAGGAAAAAAAGAATAAATAGAATTTAAAAAAAAGCTGAAAAACAACCCTTCATTATTCTTTCGGTGACAACTTCATCCTCAAAGGTTTTGTAATTAACTTTATGATAAATGCATAAAAAATATGTTACTGAAGTTCTTTCTTTGAAAAAAACGTTTCCTTTTTTTTTTATCAGATATTCAACTGAATAAAGTTAGGCCTAGTTTAAATTTTACAAAACTTACCAGATTTACAATTAATAAACGAAAAACTACTTATTGAAACAAATAAAAATATATATCTGATGATAGATCAAAAAATATCAAAAGCTGCATTATTTTTGTGAGGAAATATTTTACTCTAATAGTTAACAACAAAACAGTAGTTTTATGCAGCATATAAAAGAAATACACTAAAGCACTAATTAATTTTCAATTTTGATTAAACAACTTTTAATTGTTGACATTCAAAAATATTATTTTTTCAGCAACGAAACTGAATCCTATTTTGTTAGCAATAGAATTTATTTGAAACTAAATATAGTACTATATTTTGTAAGTGTTTCGAATTAACATAAAAAAACCTAAAAATAAAGAAATAAAGAAATAACTTAAAATAAACTTAAGAAATAAAAAAAATAATAATATTACCAAAAAAATAAGTTCAGTTATCAAATAACAAAAGTGTGTTTTGAGGAAAATTTTCTTATAGTGTATTTGTGTGTGTGGGGGGGGGGAGGAGTGTAACTCACATGTAACTATATTTAAAGGCAGCAAATTCAATTCTATACATATTCCATTAAATTAAATAATGATACAAATAATTTTTTGTTTTAGATTATTTCCAAAACTGTAATAGTATAATACATAAGTATTCAACGTACCGTACATTCATCACTAAATGTAAAATTTTATAAACATTACAGATGTAAGAAATAACACAATTTACTTGTTATTGAAAAGCCTTTCAATTGTAGTGGCAACAGTAAATAAATTCCATGGAAATAACGATACCAATTCAGAAAATCAACAATATCAAATACTATAGCCCATCAAAATAAAACGAATTACTATTTTTTTTTATCAGGAGTGTTCACCTTTTCTGAAAATATCTAATACAAATTGTTGTTTTTGTATGGATGATTTTCTGCCTATTCTTCTATGTAATTCCTGTTGTGAATTTAAATAAAGTTTTGTGCTCAACAGTTGTTTATAAAATTGAATAAAACTGTTTGAAATAAACGAATTTCAAACAGCATCGAAGGAAGATTCTAATGGGTACTTTGTAGAAGAAAGCAAATCATTATATTTTAATGCAATGGAAAACTTCTATTTCCGATTATTTTAAGTGATTACAGATGTATATTTGTAAGAGCGTGAGCAAAATGTAAGGATTTTGAATACTGTTTGAGAATCAGGCTGCCTTGAATAAAATTTCAATTATTAGATACTGAATAATATTCAACATTGAAAATATTCACAATGTTTTAGTTTTATCTAAATTAAATAATTTTCATTTTATAATATATTATAGTAAAATTCGTTACAATTTTTATATTTATCAGTAAAGGTAGAGCTCATTTATTGATGATTATCATTTCTTTTTAGAGCTTTTAATGCATTAATAATTGATCAAAGGATCATAGCATTCTTGTCATTGTAAATATTCTTTTCAATTATTGTTTTCATAACAAGGGAGTACTTTTATATAAATTTTTTACTTATTTTTCTTTGAGTTTTTACATTTTATTAAGATGCTAGCTAATAAGATCAATTTCTATATATAGGTTAATATTTGAATATGAAGAAAATAGATGGCGAAAGAAAATGATACAAAGTAATAAGCAAATTTGATCTATCAATCCGATTATATAATAGTTTTCATCTAAAGTTATAAGTTGCATTAGAGACTCATATTTAAAATATTCAGCATAATGGTGATTAAATATTTAAAAAACATATTTTATTATAGTAATTTGTTTCCGTGCATCATTACATTATTTATAAACCTCTGATATTCATATGCTATTTACAACGCAGTTTTGTAACCTGTAATAATCTTATAATTGAGGAAAAAAAAACTTTAAATGGTTGATAAAATTTGTAAGATAAACTGCTTTTTTTGTATACATTCTTGTATGCATTTGCGCTCATCCTACATATTGAACAAACACAAAGTTGTTCTTTTACAAGCTTTCAAAAAACTATTATTAAATAATGTCATTGTCGATTATCAGACATCAATACTTCTGTCTTTTATCGTCATCCCCAATGGCATCGCTTAAAGGCACGAGTAGATGGAACAAAAGAACGTATTCTATATCCGAACGCTTTATCTGGAAACATCCCAGATATTCCAAGATTCTTTTATTCAATGGCCACTTCCAGCCGAGGAAAGAATTCCAGAATACGTGCCCTTTTTAGTATTATCTGTGTATGTCCACTTCTTTGTTTTCCTGTTTCCAATATTTCCAGTAATGTGAGTTGTATTTTCTGGACAGAGTAATGCTGCAACAATATTCTAGCGTTGCCACCACCACCACCTCTAAAAACAAAGAACACTTTCTATTATTTTTTACTTCTTTCTTTTCTTGAGTTGAGTTTCATGCCTCATTTTGTTCCGTCGCGAATCGTTTGAAGGGAGAAAACTCTTCAGAACGTTCTGTTTCTCTCTCTCTCTCTCTTTTTTTTGTTCTGACAGCTTTCGAACGTTGCGAGGGCTCAGAACAGGTTGATAGAGAGAATGAGATCCTTTCAGTTCTGTGATTGTTTTCGCTGATGATAAAAATCCGGGGAGTGTGTATATTTTCCCGAAAGTATGTCGAGTGTCGCGGAGAATTTAATTAAGCCTTGTCAGGTGAGATGAATTTATTGCGACATGTAGTGGACTCGGGTTTGAAGTGAAGCGGAAATTCTCTCGATGTTTCAAGCGCTGCTTCGAAATGATACAAAACAGAAACTGGGAGGGAAAGGAAAAGAGAGATTAGGAGGACATATGTGCCCGTGAAAGGTCCATCAATCTTTTTAATGTTCTATGAAAGACCTTTCAAAAAATATCAGGCGAAATGCGTGTAATAGACAAATACTTTATTCTTCGAAGAGATAAACAAAATTGATGAGACGCAGGAAGCAAATATCAGGATATTAGTCATATAAATATACTAAACTGACGTAAGCATGCTTCTCATTAATTAAAAGATCAATTCATTTACTGCACATTCCATCAACTATTATAACAAGTAGTCTAAATAAGATCTGTTACCCTTTAAATGTGAGATCATAAAAAAAAGAGATCATTAATTTTTTTAATCATCCGGTTTTATTCACTTTGTAAGCGGTCATGCCATATTTTTCCCGTTGTCGAAGGAACTTTTAATTTTAGTTAAATTCCAAAGTTTTCAACAACCTTAAAAACCTTTTAATGAAGGGGTCAGATAGTTTAATATTTCAAAATGCTGTATGTATTTATATAAATTTGAACTAAAAGGTTTACTTCACAAATTTAATAAAACCATATTTAAGATACGATAGTTAAGTATTGTTACAGAGGTGTAATAATTCTTCCCAGTTCTGTTATTAGTGGTACATGTAAACAAATAGAGAATTTTAATGCTCATTCCATTAAAGATATTTCATTATTCATGAATATGTATTTTCAACAAATAGTCAAATACATCTAAAAAGCCATCTTTAAGGATACCAGGGCATGCGAGAAATTGTAAAATACCATATCTAAGACTCCTTGTTTTTGTGACATATATCTTTTCATGTTCCTTACAGAGCTTAGATTTTTTTGTGTGGTTAATGATGATATTTTAATCATTCTATCGAACTATAAAATCATTTTTTTTTCAAAAAAGTTCTTTTCTTTCTTAGTTGAATATGGACATGGTTTGTGAAAGATATTAGAATTAAGGTACCATTATAAAGACAATTATTGATCAATAAGGTTCAACATTTCTTATACTTCTATTAAGGATACTTAGGCATATAGTGAACCAAATTTTTTTTCTCTTAGTAATTCCTAAAGTTTATGAAATTATTCCTTATATAGAGAAAAGAAAAAAAAAAATTAAAATTTTCAAAATTGCCAATTTCTTAAAATTTTTCAAAGAAAGCAAACAGTAATATCATTAAAAAAGTTGGTCTGCTATATTTTGTGTACGATTTTCTGTATGAGGAGTGAAATATTTTGCACATTTCTGGAATATTATTTTTAAAAATGGTACCTAAGTGCAAATGTATCGGCAAAATCATATCCATAATCATCTCAAAGGGAAAGAAGAACTTTTTGATCTAAAATACAATAATAAAATAAAAATAATAAAAATTTCAATAAAATGATAAAAATATCAGTATTATGCGCACAAAATTTCTAGTATCTAAGAATAATTTTTACAACATAAAAGTCATAAAAAGAAAGAGTCTTAAATTCGGTATTTAATTTTTCCTCACATGTGTCCAGGAACCTGTAACTATTTGTAGATGCCTATCAATTTAAAACGAAGCATTTTAATGAAGAGTCAAAAATGAATGAAAATATTAATGAAGATGAAAGAATTTTTCCTCCAAAAAAATACAGTGTATGTATTCATAGTGCAATGGTATTCAGATAGGTTTCAAATAGGTTGTGCTTCATTAAATTAGTCATAATTCCCTATGAAGAATATACGAATCTGGGAAGAAAAAAAGAAATAATTATAAAGTAAAAAATTTAATGAATTTACTATACCGAAACTCGTACCATGTTAAAATTATCGCATTCAATTTAACCGAAGTTAGCATAGTTGTATAAGTTAACTCCATGTATAAACGGAGAAGGGATTTTAAATAGTGTTTGTTGAGTCAAATGGAATCCAGTTTGAAATTTAAAAAAAAATTCAAAAAATTTAATAATCTAAGCTTTCTTTCTCTACATTCATCAACATATGTTTTTCAACACGTTAAAGCTGAATTATTTTAAATATATCGTCTTATAGGAGATTCGGATTACGGGACGTACTATTTACTTTGAATAAGAATGTTTTACAGAATAATTATTAAATTATTCAATTAAATATTAGAATTAAAGCAAACGATACAATACTGAATTAGACAATAATATTCTTTTCAGATAATACAATGAAAGAAACCAATCGATTATTAGACTGAATATAATTTAATTGAAATGTAATTAAAATTAATGCAAACGATAAATTATTAACTTGAATATATTTTAAGCTTATAATTATTGCTGTCGTAAAATGAAAAGAAAATCACTTGCATTTCACACTTAGTTTTGAAAAGTGGTAAGTGATACTATTTTGTCATTGACTAAAACGGTAGTCATTGCAAAATCCTAGAAAGACTATATTCAAGAAATATTTCAAATTATATACCGCTATTGAAACGACTAACTAAAGTGCTTAAGAATTACGAAATTTAAAAAATTCTTATTTGTTTGGGGTGGCGCAATCAGTAATCAGGTACGGATGCTAAGTAATAAAGTCTTAGTATTTGTACAATAATTTTAGAATAATGAAGAGAGAATAAAAGGTTTGGTTGGTTTTATTAATGTCATGCTATATTAACGAAGCAAAAAGAGGGCTATTGGCGACGGACCTTATAATTTTGTACATCGTTCAAGCGACGAGGATGACACTCGAGCTGGCATCTTCCTCTCCTAGAGAATAAATTAAGTAATACTTATGTGTATAAGAAAGTAGCAAAAAGTATTCTTATGGACTCATTAAAATTTTTAATGTTATTGATATCAATTAACATTACTCTTGCTGGTAAGAAAACGATTAAAATTACCTCAAAAACAAATATGAGATTTTTTTTTACACAAGAATTCATTCTTTTAAATCCTTAAACAACCTTCTCTGGTAAAAGAAAAACGTTTGAAAGCAAACTCTTTTGCAAATGAAGACTTGTGCCAAATGTATAGAAAACATGAAGTAGAAGAATTATTTAATTAACTAATGATTAAATATTCGAGGAAAATTCAAACGATGAATTTGATAATAATTTTACACTCTCTGAACTAAATGGATCTCCTGAAGATATTTATTTGTTAAAGATATATTCTATAAAAGTGTTCTAAACTTGCTACTAACTTTAAAATTAGAAATTTAAAACGCCATTACTTAAAATTTTTTTTCAACAGAATAAAGGGATCAAATATATAAGAGTAAACAAAGGAAATATAATCTAAATTCAAATCACGAATAATTTAAATTTATCTCTTGAATTATTCAGAAAAAATTCTCATCGATTAGTTATAAAATTTTAAAAGAATATTATTTTTTTTGTTAGAGATTTATTTCTCAGAGACATTGCTCCATAATCTATTGTTTAAAGTATACTTAGGATTCAACTGGATAAATTTATTTACAAGCTTAAGATTGAAAATAATACATCTGAATGTATTCCCTGCGACTGTTTCCCCGTATTTATGAAAAACTTATTGCAGGGACAAAAACAATTCAAGACGAATGTTATCTGCTTTCATCAGCACTGACAAAATATTATGTAGGGTATTGGTAATTTAAGGGGAAAAATAATTGGAAATGGAAGATGTTCAAATAAACTTAAAAAATAATCATGCTTAATGAAATTATTGAATCTGTCTTCTGTAATTTTGGAATTATACATGTCGATTGTACTATAAATTGCTTTCGAAAATTATTTGCCTCAAATTAAATTACAACATAGTTTACATCAATGAATTAAAATTTGTGTGATATTCAACATTTCAGCTAGAAAAAAAGGAAAATAATTTGTTCCTGTAAGTTTGCATTTAATTCACTTATATAACAAAACATATCGGAAAGAAATATTTCTGAGACATTAAATATTCATTTTTCAAATGTTACTTATTTTTCTTAATGGAATTTGTAATACTGCTGAGCTGTAAATTATATTTTGACCCAAAGGAATTTCAGGAGATCAGCAAATATCGAACAATAGTAAATGGAATAATGAGAATTTAATCGTCTGAACTTTTTACATCTTGCTCATCTTTACGTTCTATTTTTGTAAAAAAAAATGTTTTCTTGTATGTGTTTAAAAATTCTTTTTATAATTTTTCTGTTGAATGGATCTTTTCGGCTTCAAGTTTAAGAAATAGTTTTTATAAAAAATATTTTTTTAGAAAATTGTTAGAGCAATGGGGTTAATTTTTCAATAATTCTTGCTTATGAAAAAGTTTTTATCGTTCTTTTCAAAGCGATAATTAGGAAAAAAAGCATTAAATACTTAACTGCCCTTTTATATTATTTCAGCGAGACATTTTTCCTTAATTGATAGCATAAGAGGCGTATGGAAGTTAAAATTAATTTTGCGTATATAACATAATTATCAAATAATTTTTCAAAAAATATTAGCATGGGAATATCAGATTTCACATTACAGTATATCAGATAGGAAGTTTGAGACTTTATGTAGTTCCACAAGAGAAAAAATTGTGTTTTTATTTGAAGGAATTTTTTTTTGTTTTCTTCACTGTTCCGAAACTCACTTGGCTGTGCAATGAGTAAATAATAATTACAGAAGAGTTGACCTAATTTAAAATTTCTAATGAAACAATATTTAAAATCAATTTTTATTACCACTTAATATTTTCCAATGATTATTCTTTAATTATATCATATTTAATATTTAAGCAAGATTGTGCAATAATGATTTGTACTATCTGTACTAAGTCAACAATAAAAAAAATTGTCTTTATTTCACTCACTTACTCACTCTCATTCACTCTTTGTGATTGCTTTACTTTATCTTCATCGTTCGTTCACAGAAAATCTTATATATATATATATATATATGTGTGTGTGTGTGTGTGCAACAAATTCTTAATTGACGTGTAGAAATACATTATGATTCAGGGTGGTACTGAGATAGCCTTTTTCAAAATTAAGACTGTTTATTCATTTTGAATAGAGAGAGAGCGGCAACAAATATACGTTTTTAAAATGAATAATGCAAGAGACGTAGCTTTGCCTCCTCGATTGCAGCAGGAAAAAAAAATTTACTTTGCCTTCGAAATTTTAGGAAGGGGTTTCGCCGAATCATGTGGTATAAGATGAAGGGATTCTGAGATACTTCGATTGTGTCTATTAGTTTAGTAGGGAATAATAACTTCAGATTTGGGACTGTTGGAAAGTTGATTCAGTAGATCTTATGAGCACGGGATTGCATGAATTTAGAGATAATTTGGAATTGTATCAGCAAATAAGGAGGAACTTTTTATTAATGGTTATAGAATGAGAAAAATTTGAAAATTAAATTGTTATTATGTGCGATCAATGCACACACACACACACACACACACACACACACA
>BMAW01086368.1:0-23232 GCA_019974015.1 Nephila pilipes
ATTTAATTTATTACTAGGTTACAGATTTCAAAAACTTGACTAAAAGAATTTTTAAGAACCATCTCAAATTATGAATCTCGAAAGATGAGTTAGATAACATAGAATTTAAGGGCATGTTGCCAAAACACGATCTAAAGAAATGCATATATATATTTTTTTCTTTTAGTTGAGTATTTTGATACTCATATTTTGTGTAATGGATTGTCGTCTGTCACCCGAGATGTTATGAAACATTTTTTTACAGAATATTAAGCATACTGTGTTCGAATTTGTACCAAACAGTCAATGCATACCCCATTCTGTTTCGCTTTTCATTTTCATGACTGATAGTGGCAAATATTTTTATGCATCTCTTTAGAACAGTGTTTCCGGAACTCTATCTGGAAAACCATAGATATGGTCATTTGTATAGCTATGAGAATAAAGTGCATTTTTAAAGATATTGTTTGCACAACATATGTTGTATGATTTAATAATTTAAATTGTATTCAGATTTGAAGTCTCTGATTCTTTTGAATTTGCATACAGCTATATAAATATATATTGTTATATTTCCTACATAATTTTTTAAGAATACGCAGATATGGAATGGAATATCTTATCATTTATTTTGTATTAAATTTGTATAATAATTTTTATGTCCTGATAATTTGTAACTATGGTTTCAAGTAATTTATTGTTGTATTATTAGTCATTATATATGTCTAATTTTGTATGTTTATATAAGCGTTGTAGTAGGTATATTGAATTTGAGTAAATGAAGAATAAATATACTCTATTACACATAAATATTTTTCTACAATGTGATTTAGCATCAGCCTTTACGTGTCCTTTTTTGTTAAAATATAAGTTAATTTTCAAGTTTATGCTATTTTATATGTGTTCTATTAAATTTTAAGTTATTTACGTTTAATAATAAATCAAATATAATAAAAACTGAATATTGAAGAAAAACAAATTATCAACACAAATAATTTAAGTTACATCTAATATCACAAGAAAAATATCTATGAATAGTATATAAGATACTATGCTTCAAATGGTATTATGACTCTATTTCAAAATGTCACCAAATGTAAACATGTAAATCAAAAAACTGTCTTTTTAGTATTACTTCAAAATCTGCTTTTTACCAATGCAACTAAATTTTATATAATAACCCTTAAATATCACCAAATTTAGAACATTATGTATAATTAATTTACTTAAGTATCACTATATGTGAATTGAACATATTACTTTCCATTAAAAAAAGTATCGGATAATCTTATTTCATTACACTTAACATTATTAAATACGTCCATTAGAATAATACTGATCTGAAATTTCTTAAGCAAACTATAAAATATGGTTCAACAAACACTTGAAAAGGAATGATAAAAGTCATTTTTGTTAACTTTAGCTACTCTAAAATTTTTAATTTCTTATAATATTTATTTTTAAGATACTAAAACTAATAAAAATATAATACATGATTCATTCATACAACATCTTATAATGTAATTGAATTGGGTATTTTTTATCGCATTATCTTTTTAAAAATAAACAACATGTAATGAAGTTGCAGAGAAAAGAAAATCCCATTTCCATAAAAGAAAGAATTCTAAAATTTTCATCGAATTTTTTTATTCATTTATTCATTCATTCCATATAAAACTTTGCTTTGAAGAATGATTTGTAAAAACTTTAAATATTAGCTGTATCACATGTATATTTCAAGATGTACATTCATTATTTTAGTATTCCATATGTTAGCACTTCTAAACCCTTATTTACTCAAATTTCGAATTTTTAAATGTAAATTTTGCACAACTTCGATTATTATTTTTTTCTTTTTTGAAAATCATCCGCTTTTACACAAAGATTGTATTTGTGTTTAGTTATCTCACCTTGAAAAATAATCATACGTAATCCCATGTTCTATAAGTAGATTTCAAACCTTACATTTGTTGCTACACAATAAGTGATCAGACTTAAGAGAAGTACACAACTAAAATAATTGCTTAAAAGGTACTAAATTAGGAAACCAAAATCCACATAAATTACATGAAAATAGATTAGATAGCCAAAATTCGCAATAATTAGTTTTAAACATGCACTACATCATTTCCCCCCGTTTTTATGATCAAATTAAATTACTAAAATTTGTTTTCTCGAATGATTTTATCTTTTTTTTCTAAATATTTTACTATTACCAAAGTAGGTATAAAGACGTCAACTTCAACTTCACTTGACTGATCTTATCGATCATATCATACATGAGACTCGTTGTGAGAAATTTTACAGCTAAAAAGCGAAGCGTCAAAGTTTTTCACATCTGAAACACCTGTTAGGTGTTCCTATCACTTCATCTCTTGTATTGAACCATAAATGTTTTACATTACTATTATAATACTCAAACTGACTAACGGAAGCAATACCTGAGAACTCTTTGACATATGTTCAGTTATAGAGGGGTAAAAAGGGGCAGGACAACCCCTTTTGCCTCTAGATGACAACGACCTTTGTCCTTCAGACATCTGAAGTTCAAGGAACTCGAGTTCCTAAAAAAAGTAACCTGGAAAGTTTGGTGGATGAGGTAAGTTACCCCTGAAAGGGTTCCTCTTTTCCATGATTGCCAAGGTTACGGGATGGGGCAAGGTAGGGAGAAGGTCGCACAGGAACTTTCTAAAAAAGGAAGAGGATGGGTCCTAAAATAGGTCAAGACTTTCAGTTCCTGCCGCCTTCATTCTGTGGTGCCCCTGACAGGGCAAGAAACGAGATTCCTGTCTGAAAACATTCTAATTTTGTATTTAGTGTAGTTTTCCTTCAGAGATAGTCCAAACAATTCATTTTGAAGAACATTTGAGAGGGTATAGTTTTACATTTCTGCTTGTAATTAGTAACCCAAGTTTTGAATTTTTGTCAGAACTCATTTTAAACTGTAGATCTAAATTTGGCAGCCAGAAAGGGATGTCAGATGTGAGACAAAAGACTTTTTCGTGGAATTAAACAAGAGTTATTTATATTTTGATAAGATTTCATCATTTTTGGGACAATTATTGTAAAAGTTAATTCCATGAATATTTGTTGTCCACTTGGCTAATCAACTCAAATAATTTTCACTCTTTCAAAGTAAATGGTTATGTGTGCAGTATTTGAATCTAAGTTTCTTTAAAGCATATGTTTACTTGGTCCATTTTTTATTGTAAACACACTAACAACCAGCTTTATCAGGGTTGCTCTCGTGCTATTTTTCATATAGCTCTTTCTTTGTGTCCAAGATTTCAATTTGTGAGTTTTCTTTTTCTTAATTTGTGTAATAATTATGTTCACATAAAATAAAAAGAAATGTAGTATTTAATTCGATATTGCTTTTTCAATAAATATTGGGATTGCAAAAATATATTTAACAAGATATTTGTGTCCTTGATTTTAATTATTAAAAGAAAGAAACAAATAACAAGTTGTACTTTCATGTAAACAGTTAAGAAATTGTAATGACAGCCATTGCAAACGCATAGCAATGTGTAATGAAAATTTAGTTTAATTTAATATTTTAAGGTTTTTAATAGATATAACTTTTTTGTCCACTCTAAATGGAATGGCATACATGAGGGGGAAAGTCTGATATTTAGAAATAATAACTCCTCAATAGTATCTTAATTTGAGATTTTGTTATTTAATTATTCCATGATTAAATCAACAAAGAATTATATTCTTTGAAGTTTATAAGAAATCAATACATAACAATCTATACTAATCAATTAATGACACGATATTGGTTAGAATACCAGGAACACTTTGATTTACATCAAAGATTCTCTTTGATTTACTAATTTTAGAGTTTTAAAATGAATAACAGTAAATAAATTTTTCCTCAAATTAATGTCACAGGTATTGGAAAAAACAAAATAAAAGTATATAAATTTAAAATTCTAATTTTAGCTAATATTTAAACTTTTAGAATAAAATTTAATTTATATTCCTTTAAATGCTTAATTCAAATCGAATCAAATCTTAATGTATTTAGTATTTTAACTCAAATGATAGTCCGCAGTTTTGAGAAGCTTAAAAGATACGTTACTTTTATAGCTATAAAAAGAAATTAATGAAAGAATTTTTGAGTGAACTTCTAAAATTAGATATGAAAAATTAGCTACTGTAATATTACTAGAAAATTTTTTAAAAAGGGTAAAATGATAAATATTGTGATGCATTAATAAAGTATTCCACTTCTAAATTTCTTAATGAAAATGATAAAATAAGTATTATAATAACTTGAGTAAAAAAACTATGTATATTGAGAAAAGTTTGCGATTTATTGAAAAGATAATGGAAAAAACATTTCTGTAAAAGTTGCAAATGACAATAGAAATGACAAATTAAATGACAGTATTAATCTGCAATGACCTATCTTCTTATCCATTTGTTCTCTGCCTTACATATGTTTTACTTTAAAAAATCTCAAAAACAAAGAAATTGTGATTATTAACTCAAAGATTATGTAATTGTTTTAAATTTCACAAATTAAAATGTTCTTTTTATTTGATAAAGAAAGATTCAATGTGTTTTCTACGCACATACAAAGTCAATTTTCTCTTTGTTTTGGAAAATGGAAGTTTAAATATTACGTGTGTCTCTGCCAGATCTTATTCTACGAGTACTAATTATTACAGATTACTGAAATAAAAAATAAAACTAAATAATTAAAATGTTTTAAATTTTTTTTATTCTCATAAAATGAATTTCGCAAATTACTTATCAGTTTGATTATTCATTATCATTATTAATTTACATTTTAAAGATCTTAATATTTTTTTTAATTCTTCATTCTCAAGACTTTTTCTAGAGTCTCCAAATATCACTTTTAAATTTTCTAGATATAAATTGAATTTATAAAATTATTTTAATTGATAATATGAATATATTTTATTACGATTAATATCTATTATCTACTACAATTAAAAAAACTTAAAAATTTATTTAGATCATTCATCAACACAAAAAAGCATTATTTTTAGGATTTTAATGCATCGATGGTTATGTTCTTATTTAAAAACTTTTCAGCAATAGAAGTACTAAAATTTGGTTTTTTTTACTGGAGATATAAGGTTTAAAACTTTTCTGGAGAGATATAGATAGCAATTTAGCAAACATTATCTTCAGTTTTAAAAGAAATGGTGCCAAAATATTGGAATCCGTTCTAAATATATATCATAATTTCATTTTTCAAAAGGTTCTTAAAATGTTATGGTATTGATAAGATTCTGAAATAACATTTGAAAATACATTAAAAACATATTCAACAACATGCACGTTTTATTTTGAATGTCTTCTAAGCATTCCATGAGGCTTATAATTATGAAATTTTACTGGGCACAGTATTTTCTGATATTGCCAGCAGAGATTTTCCTTTAAAAATGTGATTACCTCAATTAATATTTTTATTATAAGTATATATTAGTTACATAAAATATATTTACTAACAAATGTGAAACAATTAATAAAACCTGCGGATCATATCATGTGAACTTAATATAGGCCATATTTTATTTATACCTAAAGTTTCAGACATGTTATTAACAAAGAACTTTGAAACCATGGTTGTGGCCACGGTAGCCTAGAGCTCATAGTCGCAAACAACATTGTTTCCGTTCGAGACATAGGTTTAAGTCTCGATGCCACTAAGGACCCGCATGTAGTAGAGCTGATTCTTGTTACATTTTGTTGAAGTCCCAAGTCCTCCCTTTGGTACTGTGAGGAAGTTTGGTGAGAAAGATTCTAGGTCATATGTCATCCTCGCCACTTGATCAAGGTTCAAAATTGCGAGGATCATCGCCACTAGCCCTTGTGTTGCTTCTAGTTGCTTCGTTAATAAATAATCGATCACTGATACAATAGTTATGGATATATTTTTTTACGTTTTTTTATATGTTTTTCATGTTGTAATAGGTTCATGGGAAAATAGTCATTTATATCATTGTAGTCATTATTTGTATTAAAAATATCTTATATCCATAAATCCCCCCCAAGCTTTTTTTTATGTCCCTTTAACACTCATATGCTTTTTAAGAAAATTTCAACATTTAAAAATTTTATAATTGATGATTTACAAGTATTGATATACAAACGAATATTTTAGAAATAATAGTAAACATATAACCAGCTAAATGAATTTTCTCATTAATTCTGAAACATTATTATCTTCAGGTGGACGGTATATATCGTGTGCTGACCACGCTATAATGTGTAAGAACGTTTATTGTAACCTCATCTGATAAATTCAGCACAAAAAAATGGCATACTTATGTGTCGATCATTATTCATTCTTATTTTCACAATATTGAACATAAGTATAAGTTTCAAAAATATATTATTGCAGTGAAAAATATCTCTTAACACTCTAAAATTGTTGTTCGTTTTAAGTAAAAACTTAAATTTAAAAAAGTTAAGTCTTTCTATTGAAATATATACATTATTTTAATTTACATTTAATATCTAATCACAGATATAATTTAAATTAAGAAATAGTCGGTAACAAGATATTCAGATTTGTAAGGTGATCGTGAAATTGCCGTTTTGTTCCTCCATCATTCCAGAACTTCAAACTATTTTTTCTAAATTTTACTTACTTCTCTGCATTTTGAGGAGAAATCCTTTAGATAGAGCAATAAATTATTATTTCATACATAATAATTTTACATACTTTTCATAACATCATCCCTTAGAAAGAGTGATACGAGTGAACAAGATAGAGGCATTAACCTCCTCAGTCCTGGCGTCGCCTGTAGGGGACACTAAACAAGACTTTCGAAAAATGTCGCCAAGTTAAATAAAAGGCGTCATTAGTACCTAAAATAAGTTAATTTTCTTATTCAAAGATAACTGAATTAAACTATTTTATATTAGCACTGAAATAAATTATTTTTAGTGAACATTTTTTTTATTCGTAGGTTGTTTATGGTAAAATGAAAATGGTGTCTTTCGAGAGAAAGAAAATTGTCGTCTTGCGCATCGCTAAGTGTTCATATTTTTTTATTAGTATTTGTATTTTTAAATACACTGTTGAATTCCTTAAACTTACTGCTTATGTATAATATTATTAATTTCTCACTCAAAACTTCCCACTTCTGATTTAGAGTGCTGTTATTTCAGTGTCCTCCGTAGGAGACATTGGGTCAATGGCTATCAAAATCACTTGATTGGAAATTATAATTATGGCATATATTTCAGCTCCGAATGATATTCTTTAATTCCTAACTCAATTCACCCAATGTGGATATTTAAGGGATACAGGAAAGAATCTGTTTCTGTTCGAAAATGAAATGAATCAGCTCTTAGTGATCGCTGTAATTATGTCTAATTTCAAATTTCCCAGAATTCGAATGTATTGGACAGAAAGAACTATAACTCCCATACTCGCAGGCAACATCTCTTGGAAATAGTAAGTTTTTAATAAGAAACAACTTAAAATTGAGAAATTATTTAATAGTATAAGATGAAGAGAGAGGGGGAAAACGAAAGATAAATTTGTAAAGTAAGGACTTTTGAACAAACAGTTCGAACAGGAATATTTTGTGATTCAAATTTTACATTATGCTCATTTCACATTATGCTAATTATTGTGAATTATTCATTAAATTAAGATAAGTAAAAGATTTTAAATTAACATGATAATGTAATTTTGTCCCGATGTCTCCTTCAGGAGACACTTAATTTCTCACAAATAAAAATAAAAATTATTTTTTTAACATTTTTTTCAGTACTTTTTCATGTATTTAGAATAAATTGATACAAATTATTCTAATATTTATTTTTCAAAGTTAACCTTGGATCTGAGGAGGTTAATAAAAACTTTAGCTGCTGATATTTGTGTTTCAATAAATTAACAAAATTAAGCTGAGAAACGATTGATTCCATTTCAAGGCCATGATTTTAATTAGTATTTTGAAATACATTTACCGTTTCATTGTTACATTGCCTCCTAATAGAGAAACATTTCTATTCAAGTAAAATAAAAATAACTGAAGAATAACTTGATTTCAAATACAGTTGAGGAAGACTGTGAGAAATTAGAACTGTAAAGTCTTACAATCATTGAAAGTTAAGCAAATGCATGTCCCTAATATGTATTGAAGGAGGTTATAGTGAAGCCTTGATGAAGAAAATTATCAAAAACTGTAAATCCTAAACGCAAGCATTTATATACACTTTAGAAAATATATAACCTCAACTCCATTAAGTTTATTTTCTCCGTGAATGTTTAATTGTGATTAAAAGAGAATGTCTGTGAATCTCAATTTTTTTTTCGGCGCTAGCTTGTATTTATTTGGAAAGGTAATGTATAGTAAGACATCATGATTTTAACAAAATAAAAATCAAAGAAAATTTTCTAAAAATTATTATAAAATGTTTAAATCACAGGAAAAGTATAATGTTATTTTTAATTTTATTATAAGTTTGCACTATTAACTTCAATATTAGAAATTTAAAAAAAAATCATTATAGTTCAGTAAAGATTTAAAATCATATTTTTCTAATGCTCGCTATCATTATCATTGAAATAAATTTTTGTTTTCTAGATGATCATCTAAAAACACATATTAGCCTATTTTATCTTATACTTTAATCATACTATTATTTTTATAACATATAATACTATAAAAAAAATTCAAAAACCAGAAATTTAATACATTCATATTATGTGAAAAAATTAAAAAAATTTACTTTTCAAGGTATACCTCGCTCATAAAAAAAACTTTAAGTTGTGAATCAAATCTAAAAATCTCCTTTTGTTATTCATAATTAGTCTTATTTTTAAATTAGCTCGTTTATAGTATCAAGTTTAATGTTTTTAAAAAACTTTGCAGCAACAATATGTGCAATTTTGTTTTCTTTCAAACCTATTGAACCTAAGCACATTGATAAGAATATTTCACACGTTCAAAAACCTTTATTCCTTTTCTATCGACGTTCAAACGATAGGTTGAATATTTGCTCATTTTAGGAATAAACTTACATGGAAATAAAGAAAAGGTGATGAACACGAGAGTGAAAGAGTAAGGAATAAAATGCAACTAATATGCTGCATCCTGCTACTTATATGACTGTAAATAGTGCATTCTCAATTTTATTTCAAGTGAACATCTTGCAAAATTTTTTCATACAACAAAAATGTATCATATTATATATTAAAAAAGAGTTAATGTAAGAAGTTTTAAAAGTTAAATAAACTTTTTTACAATTACGTAGGCTCATTATATATAAAAAATTTTAAATACAAAAGTATGTTTCAGGAAAAAGAATAAAATAAATTAAATATTGAAAGCTACGAATTCAAGGGTATTATAAAAAAATTAACATCTTGATTTTTAAAACATAATACATTTAAACAACATTCTTTCAATATTTTACCTGAAAAAATTATAACACTTAAATACGTGAAAGAGAGATCGTAGATTTATTAAATAATTAATTTTATAAAGAATTATTATTTTTTAGACACTTGTGCCTCAAATTTGTCAAAATATTGTCACATAAATTTTTTGTGTGAAATTTCAAATTTCTTTAAGAATTAAGTGAGTTTTTCAAGTGTCTCTGCTCCTCTTTTGATATCTAAACGTGTTAATAGCTAATATATTTTAAAACAAATTTGATTTGTATAGAAATAAAACTCCCAAAACAATATCAAAATAAAAAATTAACATATAATAAAGTTTAAACTCAATTAGAAGAAATAAAGGAAATTCTAATATTCTAATGGGAGATCTAAAGCGTGAATAAAAATAACTCTAATCATAAGCAAAAATTCATCGAATTACCATATTGATAATTTATCTTTTCTATTTAAGTCCAATAACATAACATGAAATAATTTCTGTTCTTTTTTTCATCACTTAAATAGATTAATTTACTAATTGTATCTGTAATCATTTACATACAAAGAACTTTATAATATTTGCCAATAAAGAAAATAGTATTAAATTTGTTACGAAATTACTCTCAACCCCGATCACCCTTCTCCTATTAAAAAATTTCTTTCTATTTGCTCTTGCTATCAAATCCCATTAAACGCTTCTCTCGAAAATTAACTCAAAAACAATCTAGAGTAACTAATTTAATCATTATAGTTTATCGCAATTAAAATTATCTTCATTGGCACCTTCTTCTTGATTTATTTGTTGAGAAAACTGAGCTCGTGGGTTTTACAAAAGTCTTAAGGCCCATTAAGAGCTTCATTATGAAGTCGAAGTCGAAGTTATTTTTTTTTTCTCTTTCTCTTCGTCGTTTTCTCTGGCACTTCACAGCCCGGTAGACAGCGCCTCTTCAGGGCAAGTGAAGAATTAATTCTCAATGTCAACAACGCTGATGACTTAACGTAATAATCCCAGTAATTATAATATTTACATAAAGAATCTGTTACGATTCTGTGGTCTTTACTCGCTATTAGATTATTACATATTTTGGAAGCGTAGCTACAAAATGGCCTGGGGAGGAGAAGGGAAGGAGGGAGTGCAGGGAGGAAAAAAAAAGGTTTTCGCGAAGAGATTTATTGAAAAAGGTCTCGCGAAAAGATCTAATTGTTTTCAAAATGGAGACCGGAAACCTGTTGTTTCCTCTTACACGCTTTTATTTAAACAGAAAGATTTTCTGAGCATGTGTTATTTTGTTTCTTTTCTTTTCAATGATCTGAATTTTTGAAATTAAAATATTTTAGCGATATACTGCAATGAATTTAATGTATTCCTTTTGTTTTGTAGGTGGAAGAGTAATTTTCATATCAATTTACTTTGAAAAAGAATTCGCAATTTATTCGATGAAGCCTCCGTAGATGAAAATTTATCAGAAATAAGCTCAGGTAATATGCATGCTTTTCTAACATACGAAAAATAATTTTAAAAAAAGTATTTGAAAAATTGCATGAAGGCTTAGTAATTGATAGAACTGATTAAATAATTAATTTTTAATTTGACTAAACACTGTTGCAGAAAATTAAATAAAAACACTTATTCTAAAATAACACATTATTACTTAAATATAAATTATGTAATACACATTCACACAGAATTGCTGAGTGAAATACAATTAAACTGTAATGTTTATTTATTGAAACGAATACATTTATTTAAAATTAAAACTCCATAAATCTTCCTAAATATATAAAATAGGAAATCTATAGGTATTTTTGTTTGCCAATTCAGTGCGAATTTTTAAAAAAATCTTACATCATTAATATAATTAAAAAGTTATGTATATACTTGAACTTTTCTTTTAATTGCCATGGAAACTGAATGGTTATGGAAACAAAATCATGGCCAAAAAATTTTCAATTGAGTTTCATGTTCGAATCCTGATTCCATTAAAGATAAGAATTATTTATTGAATAATGTAGTACAAAGAGGTAACACGATAGTTATTGACTACAGTTCTCGTAATTTTGAGCCCCGGTCAAGTGACGAGAATGACACCTAAATTGGCATCTCCATCTCTAAATTTCCATACTACGCCAGTAGGAGGGTCTGGAACCTCGACCAAACTTAACATGCATCATCCCCGCTACAAGGCAGGTTATTAGAGGCATCAAGACTCGAACCCATGACTCGCCAAAACAACGCTGATTGTAAGTTCATGACCATGGCCGGTTACCAAAGCCATCATTTAATATGAGAGGATGATTCATGCTAAATCTGTCGAAGCTCAAAATCCTCATTGATATTGAGTGAAAATTAGGAGAAGAATGTGCCAGTTCAGATGTCATCTTTGCTACTTGACTATTGCTCAAAATTAGAAGCCTCGTCACCAATAGTCTTCTAGTTGCTTCAGTATGACGTTAATAAATTAGGAATAGGTTTCTTTTCATTTTCATTCAATTTATCTTTTATATCAAGTCGGGCAATTATTTTTAAGTAGCCTAAAGCATGTTCTTGATTTTCGTTGTGTTGTTTTCTAAGTGACAGAGTTTGTCTTACAAAATTAACATAGCTATAAATTAATTATTTTAAAAGTAAGTAATGTCACACACAGAACATAATTTATTAACTTCAAAGATGTATTCAAAAATCAAATAAAACAAGCTTCTCAATTCATCAATCAGTTTCTATTCATACGTCGATTCAATTCTTAGTATGTCTGCTTCATTACACAGATCTAAAGAATCGATAGGACTGCAACTCCAATTCATTCATTCTAAATAAATGAGTCTTCTAGTTCTACGACAGTTCTGTATAATGAATTTACCAGCTTCAAAGTTGCTTTAATAATACTTAATCTGTATATTTCAAGCACTGAAAGGACTCTTGCTAAATTTGTAATTAAACTAAATTAATTCGATTTTATTAGAAAGTAATAAAATCAGTCATGTCGCTACATACAAATAAAATGTCTAAAATGTAATTTTCTGTCTTTGTTCTTAATTTTAAAAGCCTAAGAAGGGGATATGGAAATTTTAGTTGCTCTAGTTAGCATTAAAAGTATGTAGTAATGTAACAAAATTAAAAAACTATAATACTGGGAGGAATAAATTGTAGTAATTCCAAAAAGAATAAAATTATTTCCTTAAAATAATCAGTGTTAAAAATAAAATAATAGGCAAAATTCATAGCATTATTTATCTTAATAAGTTTACAATGACTAATCTTAAGAAATGTGTAAAGAAAATAAATTACTTTTCATAATTTCATGAGCTTATCTTTTTATTCGATTTTGCATCGTATTGGTATTGTTATTCAAAAAATTTGCAATGATGTATGGAATTAAAAAAATACAAGGTCATAGTATGTCATTATTTATTTTAAAAAATTTATGAAACTCTCTTTCTAAAATGCAGTTTGTTACAAACTTAGTCATTTACAATTATTCATTTTAATCTATTTTTGATGTGAAAGAATTGTTTTTTTAATCTGTATTCAAATGTACAATGAACGAAATGTATTTGCACCTAGTTTTTTATTCTTATATTTAATCTAATTGTAAAAAATAAATGTAGAAAATTTAGTAAATCTTAACAAAAAAAAATGTTTTATTATTTTTTTATATCGTGTTTGTTTTGAATATAAATGAATGTAGTTAGTATAAGGGTTTATTTTGAATTCAAATTTCATTTTAAGAAAATAGTTTACATATAAGACATGTTTGGGTCTAAAGTATAATTAATATTCTCGTTTATGCCTATTTCTCCAATTATTTTTTAAATGAAAAAAATGAGGGAGGGAAACCACAATGTATGCATTTAGAATTAGATCATCAAGATAAAACTAACCGAACTCTTTCATTTTTTCCATTCATTTAAAAGAGAAAATTATTTAAAATTATCAATTCAGGTAAATTGCCCTTCATAATACATTTCTACTGAAATGAGTGAACAAAATTTGAAACAATAAGCGATATGATTTATCTTTCTTAAAATGGTCTATAAAACCCATAATTTCCTTCCCCATTTTCTCCATCCCCAGAAAAAAAAAGGTCGGGGGGGGGGGAAGAGAGAAAGAAGAAACTCCTCTCGTTTTATTTTTCGTTTCATTTTCATTAATATAAAGCGTCTAAAGCGTTTTGATGAGGAAGGTAGTAGTTTCAGTAGACTTGGGCGACACTTCAATTTGCCACCGAATACGACAGAAGTAACAAGATATAATGGAGAACTAAAACAAAAATGAATATACTAAAAAAAAAATGAAAAGAAAAATGAAAGGAGAAAGATGGAAGTCACCTCGACGTTTCGGCAATAAATTACGCACCTTCTCGGTATGAGTAATAACTACTGAAGCGGCAACTATATGGAGTACCAACTTTTTAAGTTTTACTGCTCCCACCTGAAAACACAAACCTCCCCGATATACGGAGGAAAATAAGAACGAATAAAAAAAAAGAGTAATAAAATGAGCGGATAAATAAAATAGAGAGGAATGAAAAAAAAAATTCTTGAGTGTGGTGAAGGTAGGAGGGTAGCTGAGGACTCTTAGTTGATTTGTAGCAAAACATGCGTCAAGCAGTTGCAAATGTCATTAGCAAGTTGGCTTCTCCTTGCTGCAAAGAGACTGAGCTGCTCTCTGAGATTAGGGGTGATGTAAAAAATGCATCTTTATCTTTCCAGATCGTTGCCATTCTAAAAAGGGGAGATATAATTAATTATAAAGTGTTCGCCTCGTTTTACAACTTTAAAAATTTTTATAAGTATATGTACCTGAAAACAATTATCAAACCTCAATTTCTGTTTGTTTGTTTTTTTCACCGCCGGATATTTATTACGGATTGTCCATAGAGTGTTACTAAAAATCAGTTTTCAAACTAAATACAACGCTTGCTAAAAACTACTTTCCGTGTGTGTCATAAGAAAGGACTATAATAAAAACAATTTTTCTGGCTGAAAAATACGTTTTAGTTCATTGCTACATATTGCTCAAATATTCCTACATATCTTTCCTACAAAAAACTAAATTCTATTCAGTTTCATCTCTATTAATTCGCATAAAAACCCTCCCGTATTTCATCATCTACATTTTAATGCTAAATATAACTTTGACTTAATAGTTTAAAAAGAAAAAAGGCATAATTGTTGCAGGTTTTTAATTTTAAGTGTGAATATATAACAATAAGTGGATGCATGTGTTGTATCTTAGAAAGTTATATTGACATCGAAAATTGTTTCTTTCTGAAATTATGTTCCAAGTATCGACCCTGTTGCTCCACATAAAGCTAAAACAGCTTTTATCTGTGCAATATCTAAGTTTCTTATTAATTCTAAAGTAGTAAATATACATTAATTAATAATAATGAATACTCGAATATATGATTTTAAGCCAAATATTATCATTCATAAATTTTCCTGATGCATTTATTGTACATTTTACAGCTACATGTTAGAGTCAAACCTTAGAAATTCTATCATTTATAATTTATAACTCTGTAACAGAGCTGTCAATTCTCTTTTGAATGTTCCTGTAAATAAAAAATGTTTAATTAAAATTAATTTTTTTTTGTAATTAATGTATAAATACGTTATATCATTGGTCACGTGTTTAAGAATCGGAATTCAATAAAACACAAAAAAGTTGCTTCAGGAACTTAAGAAGTATTCAAATATGCGCCTTTTTCCTCATCTAAGTTTCTGTTGCAAACTGAAGTCTATTATTTGAAATGCTGTACCTTAATTTGAAAATAATTAATAATAATATTTGAAATAAATTCAATGCATAAAATCATAAATCTACTTTTTTTTATCATTAACTGTTCAAAACTTTCATTTAAAGTGCTTTATTTAACTTGACAAAGACAAAAAAAATCTATCCAGGTGCTATTTCGAGAAAAATTATGCGAATTTAGATCCGAGATAAAATAACCAATAGAAGAAATAAACATACTCGTATCTTTTACTGTTAATTATAGCAGTAGTAATAAACTATGCCAATTTTCTTCCTTTGCTTTGAGTTTTGAGGGTTGAAGAGATATGTTACTTACTTAAAATTTAGTTAAAGAAGAAAGGGAATTGAAAAATTCGCTTACGAAGGAGTACCGTAAAGTCTTAACAATTACTAAAAAATAAGCCAGATATCTGGATAAAATTTATTCCACATCTTAATTTATCCTTATGTACATAATGTTTTAAATTACAGCTATTAGTGATGATTCGTTTAATTTCAGGATGACGTAGGTTGAAATAACCTGCAGTGTCATAAAATTTAATTATTATTCAGGGATATTGTAACGTTGTAATTATTACTAAAAATAATCTAGTAATAATTTATATATTTTTCTTAAAACTCCTTAGTATAGTCATCACCTTTCACAGTTACATATTTCTCCAAGCGTTTCTTGACCTTTCGAAGGACGTTATTGTAGAAAGTAGATTGAACTTGGTTGCTTCACTCTACGACTTCCCCTTAATAATATCAACTGTTTTTTTTTCCTTTTCAAATTCTAAACATAAAACATTTTCATCACAGTAAAATGAATTCAAGCAATGTTTTTACTGAACAATATGAGAAAAAGAAAATATCTTGAAAATAAGGAAAAGTTCTTATTTTTTAATAATTATCTCTTTTTTTACTCTCAATGATTTCTTGTAAACTTCTTATAAAAATTTTTTTTAGTTAATTAGACGTTGTTTAGTTTGGCTCTTTGTCTGTCAAGTAGAAACAGATATCCTCAGTAAATTCCAGAACGATATTAAGATACAAATTATTAAAACGTTTCTCTCTTCTTTCTCTCTCTCTCTCGTGTTAATTTAATTATAATTTTTAAATTTTCAGTGTTTCTTTGCATATTCATTTTGAACCTTTTGACATTTTAAGTCCATTTTAAAGAATAAAATTGCAACCTTAAGTATTTTTCTGAACATATACAATCTGTTAACATCATACACACTTAGTTACTTTGAGAAAACGCCTGGAATAAGTAGAAAGACCCTTCTCTTGAATTTATAAAATGAAACCAAAAATGTAATCTTGAGTGAGAAAATAACTTTTAAGAAAAATATATGGAACATTTATTTTCTTAAAAAGTAAGTTTGGGAGAAATCTCCAAACATGACATTTATTTCCCTAGAATAGAATTTATCTTACGTTAATGACAGAGTATGCTAAAGATAGATGCTAAAGATAGATGTTAAATATTCTTACCATAATTATAGTAGAAATTAAAGGTTATTTGAAGTAATAAATATTGATAAATATTTAGTTAAAACAAATAATCTTAAAAAAGAAAGTGTTGAAAGATCACTTTTTAAACGATTTTAATAGATTAATAAGCAGAAATAAGTCCAGAAATGTTTCTTGCCTTTGGTTGAACAAAAATTCTTAATATCTACTCTTAGAATATCTCTAAAAAATTCTCAAATCAGTTTGAACATTCATGAATTGTTTAAATTCAAAAGCAAACATTTTTTTAAAAAAAAAATAATTAGAATTTAGATTAAATGAGATTTTGAAGCAAACGTTCAGTAATTATTTAATAACAAAGATATCTCTTTTTGTGATCCCTCTAAAATATCTCCTCTACAATTTTTTGACATTTTATAAACATTCTGTGAAGCTTTTTTGAAACAAGTTTGTTTGAAAAATTGTACAATATGTTAGCTCTTAGTCAAAAGATTTCTTCAGATTTAAAAAATTTCAAACTATTTAAACATTTGAAATATGAGATTTCACATTAAATGTGACGTTTTTCAATAGATTGAAATAAAAATGCCGAATATGTTATTGAAGCATTAAAATGTGCTTCAAAGCTGATGCTATTAGAATTTCTTTCAATTAACTAATTTAAAATCTAATTGTAATGCGTTAAGAATAACATTTTAGAATCTGAACTATGTTATTCATCAACATAATATTTCTATGGAGAAAATGTTTTAAATAATTGGTATAAATGTTAAATAAATGTTGTCTAATAAACTGTTTTTGAAAAAAATTATCAGTTGTGACTCTGTGTAAGATTTTGATAGGTGAAACATATATTAAATTGATAAAAATATTATCAAATGCTTTAAGAACGTTTTCAAATAGATAATATTATTTTATGAAACATTAATTAAGTAATTCAAAGACTTGTTTACCTTTATGTTATGTTTTATGTTATTCAAATTCAAAAAAAATTTTACAGTTCTTCTGAATGATTATTATAAAACTTCAAAGCGTTTCAGATAAATTTTGTCAACACAATTCCAATACGTTTTTTGCTTAACAATACGGATATATTTTACGTATGTTAAAAGAATATATATCTTTCTGCTAAGCAACACAAAAAAAAACATTACTTACTATTCACAGTCACAGAGAATTTAGAGCTTTTTTTATTGCTTGGAAGAAAAGAAAAAATGAAAGGAAGAAAGTAGGGATTTTTTCTTCTCTGAATAATGAAGAAAGTAGGGATTCGTGTTTTTTCCTCTGAATAATTTTATTGTGACTCATCTAGTAGACTTTCATCCGGTTTTCTTGTTGTCTTAAATTTATATGCAATAATCACGAGTAACTGTTTTGTATCATTCCTTTGATCAATTTATAAAATAAGAAGTCTAAGACATTAGAAGGTAAGAAATCAACAAAATAATAAATAATTTTATAAAAATTAATCTTTTAATATTTTAATTATCTTTTTAATACAACACAGAATAATACCACTTAAAAAGTGTTATTGAGACAGTCATACATATGTTTAATCGTCATTAAAACAAATTAGGTAAATAGTTCAATAATTCTTGTATCTCGAATTTGCATTATAAATTATAAAGTTATGGTCTGTAAAATATATTTCAAATTATACATTGATACTATCATTAGATAGTAACTGATAGCAAATAAACTTCCTGTAATTTAATTAAAATTGACGCCAAATTTATTGAAATAAACTGTATCTGAATAATTTCTCATAGTAATGAGAAATTATTGTGATCGCCAACTTCGAAATCGAACCGTATATTTGAGTTCTGATTACACTGAAAATCTGTTGTAAAAAAATGAGGGATAGGACAAGGACTGCTTTCATTTAAATTGAACGTTTCTCAAATTCCTCTTGTGATGTGATGTGGAAATTAAGAAAAAGAGATGTCTCAAGTGTTGCACTTCTTCACTTGTTAGTGGTTCAAGAAAACCAAGTATGTCACCAATATCTCTATCACTGCTCTATAGTGTAATATTTATTCAAAATTTACCATTTTTAATGTAATAATTTTAAAATTAATTGAAAAATTGTAACTACAGTAAAATAATAGTATTTATAAGCCGATATGTTGTGAAACCGAGCTTAGTAAAAATGGAACACCATTATAACAAAAATTCAAAACAAATTTGAGCTCATTAAAATTTTATCGGTTTAAAGTACTAGAAGCTTTTTAAGACCAGTGATTGCTATATGTTATATTTTTGATCTTACCACCAGATCTTTCATCATGCATTGTTGTTTTGTTAAGTTATATTCTTATCAATCCATTTCAAGATATTCCGATTTCTATTTAATATAAACTATAATTCTCTACTTCACGCGAATAAAGTTTTTGAAGAATAACGAGAAAAATTATGATTGAAGAATTTGTACGGTTGTCATCGTGTTATGTTAAAAAGCTTATTCCAAACTTGGAATGTATTCCCTCCAGGAAAATGTTCGAATGTTCAAATAAATTGGAGATATTGAAACACGTACACCTGTTAGTTACACTTTATGTTTAAAATTTAAAGACATTCGAGGAAATGAACATTGTTATCCTTTAATATATACAGTAAAATTTCTATTTAGTATTGTAACATTGGAGAGTAAATATAAATTGATTCAAACACAGAAATGATCAGAATAATAAAATGTAAGCTCTATATAAGTCAGCGAAATCAAAGCAACATGTTAAATATTAAAGTATTTTTCCTCTGAAGAAATGTTGAGTTTCAGTCCTGTATTTAACACTACACGAATTCAGTCAAAGTTCAAAAAGATAAATAAATACATAATGAAAACTAAAATGCATTCTTATAAAAAGATAAATTATGTAAGTATAAGATATAAATAAATAAATTTAGTAAATATAAGAGTCTAGTAGAGACTTTAAAAATCATATGAAATTTAAAAATAAAAAATTGATTCTGAAAAATCAAGTAAATAAACAGAAATTTAAAATTTGGGTTACCATTTCTATTCAATTAGTACAAGATATTACAAAAATTCCGTTTTGAGCAAAGAAAAAATATATTTTAAATAGTTATTATTTCCAATTTAAGTTTTGTAAAAATACATAATTTTAAAAATTGTAAATTAATCGTAATAAGGCTAAATATTTATTTATTGTTACTGGTATTGTTATAAATATTTTAAGAAACTTTTTCATTTTATACAAACTATTGTAACTTAGTTCTCACTATAGTAACAAAAAATTGTATTAAAAAAAAAGAATCTCTGTTGAGATGACTATGTGAAGTAAAATCATTCCTTATTCCAAATTTCAAACGTTATAACATAGTAATATTGTAACACTTAAAAATATGCCTCCGAATTATCTCCGAATTATAAATTTAATTTCGCGAATCTGTCTTTAAATTCTTAATTCGTTTGTACAATATAAAGATATAAATACTCATTAGAATAGCAGTACAATATTCATTAGAGTAATAATCATAGCACGTAATAAGAATAACATATTCATGAAAATAAGTAATTGAAATTAGAAACAACTCTTACGATTTTCATTTTTAGGGTTATTAATTAGGTATTGTATTGTCCTACCAGAAACCTATTACTTATAAACGTAGACAAATTTACTTTTCAAAAGAGAATTCTTATGTTGTTGTTATGTATGGCTCAAAAGGAACTCAATCCTAAATATCTAGCCACTCTTACAATCATCAAAAATGTATTACAAATACACTTAAAGTACAGACCAAAAAACATCATTAAAAAGACAAAATTCAAAGATTAGAACCTCTATAAAATCATTATTAAAAAGAATAAATTCAAAAATTAAAACATCTATAAAAACTCTAAGAAGTTCTAAAGGGTGAGCATTCAAGTTTTCAAGACATGCAGTCCCTGGAGCTCCAGTAAAGTTAGCAAACATCACCTCTAAATTGTAATATAGGGTCATGGCCCGAGCAAACGAGTAAGTGTTCTCTATTCGTGGTATCTGTTTTACAGATAGGACATAAACTATTGATCAATATGCCTATTTTCTTTACATGTTCTGTTAGGCAGTCGTATCTAGTTTTTAATCTAAAATTGGCCACCGCCTCTTTAAGTGTTCTATGACAGAATTCCTTCCAATCATTTGCAATATTTTCCCAAGATTTATCTCTGGATTTATTAGACAGATCCATATTGTAATTTAACATGATTTTCTCACGTATGAATTTTTAAGGCAATCCAATGGAATAGCAATCTCTTCCATATGTGATTTGGGGCCTACCTTAGCCAGTAGGTCAACTCTTTCGTTACCATCATGTCCACATGGGATGGTATCCATTGGAATTTTACGATTTTGCCGTTCATAATTAGTTCACGCATAACTTAATTCTTATGTAGAAAACCCAAAGTCAGACATTAATACTTTTTTTTTTGCTTATATAAAAATTTATTTCGAAAAACAGGAAACATATTCAGTAATGTGTTAATAACATTTTTTGTTCATCTTAACAAATGGTTAACTCGTATTAAAAATATTTACCTAGTTGAATGTAGAACAATGACTCACGGTAAATGGAAAAAGAACTGGAATGAAGTCGGCGATAGAGAATCTGCATCTATTCTTGAGTCCATCAAACATCTTTCGCAGCAACATGAAATCTACTTCCTATGGGTTCCGATTAATACTGGACTCTTTGGAAATGAAAGTGCTGATAATTTATCCAAGGAAGAGGCCTCTTCCTATCAGGTCCAAATACTTCTTTTATTGTCTTGAAATCTATTCAGAAATAAAAATTTCAAACCAACAATTATGGAAGACTCATCTGCCTCATTCATGATATAATGGTAAAGCCTTTACTATTAAGAGAGATAGAGGCGTCCAAAACACCATTTGTAGACTTACTAGTGCACACGCTGGAAGTCTTAAGTGGCAGAAAACCTGTCCGACCTACATCAGTTGTAACTGTTCCTAAGTCTTTCCCAGGCATCTCTTAAATTGTATATGTTAGACAGAGAAGACATACGAAGATGGCTTAAGAGATTGTTGCATTTGAAAAGAGATAGCATCGCTAGGGTTAATTGTTGTTGTCATTGGGTGGTGCCATCTGTTAAACGGAACCGAAACGAATTTGACATTGGTTCGTTAGTTAGTTTTGATTTGATAGTCAATTGCAGCCAAATCAAAATTGGATCGCTGCCGCTTCGAATTGTCACTGTCGGTGAGATCAGTATTCGTCATTATACACCAGAAATTCAGCAAAAATCAAAACCTTGGGCTGCTTCCAGTGAATCTGTTCCAAATAAGACAAGGATAGTCTCATTGGTCGGAAATGTTATGATGAAAATTTTTCGATGTGTGAAAGGCGTCATGATCACGAATACGAGTCACTGAGACTTAGACAGATGTCTAGTTAGTCATGATGCTTGCTAAAAAATAACTATTATCGATGCTATGAGTACAATATCTTGGAATTCCTAAAGACTTGTTGAACAACCTTTGTATTTCCATTACATAGCATATGATTTCTTGTAGATTATTTAACTCATGAATTTGGTGCATCATATGAATTTCGACTTGACCATATGAAATAAATCATAAACATATAGTTGAATATAATACAAATAACTTTTTCAAGAAAAGAAATATTCAGATGAAATAAATATCGGTTTAATTATTATTTTCCAAGTACTGTTAAAAATATAATAAAATATATTTTCAAGTCTCCTTTTTTCCCCCCTTATCTGATATTTATTTGTTATAACTTCCAAAAATAAAAAAATACAATTCAACAATTTCTTTTTATTCATTAATAAATCATCAAAAACCAATCTAAAAACAGGACTCAAACAACACAGCAAAGTTCACCAGAACCTAAACGCAAAATAAACACATGCACCTATTTCTAAAAAACAAGTTAGAAAACAACAAAATAAAAAAAGGATCCTATTTGAATTTTATTGAATACAATTTAGCCTAAATTGCCGATACACACTTATGTGCGAGTAAAATACACAGATATTGAAAATACACACACTTTTTACTAGATCCCCAAGTGAGCAAAGAAATTTTTTTTTCCTTCCCCTTCACTTCTTTTTCACTCCTGAAAGATGTTCATAAGATGCTAATAACGTTTCTGCGTACACAAGGTTGCATATATATCGATCTCCGCACTGCTCGTATTAAAACTTGTTATAAATAGGTTCAATCTAGTTACTAGGGTAAAAGTACCGACGTTTTTATCGGCAGTTTATGGACTACAGTTTGTTTCTTTGAAACTACTTTACATTTTTCGTTCTACGACTTCTCCAACCTTTTCCTTTTTTTATGATTTCTCTTGTAGCGTTAAAATTTCTTTTGCCCTCCGTGTTTGTATTTACTTTACTGTTCTCTCCATATTATAGAGCAGTTTTAAATGCTGACTTGATTTTCGAAAGGTTTGATCGCTTGGGGATAGGGTAATACGGGTAACTGCCTCCCGGATCCCTGCTGTTGTTCCTCTTACGACTCTGAGCAGAATTTTCAATCTTATCGTTTCCATATTTAATATTTTTTTTCGGCCCAGTTGTTTACTTCTGTTACTACAGTGTTAGAATTGGAATATTTGGTAGAGTCTAAGGGAATGTTTGATATTTTTCTGCTTGTTTCATTTCTAAAAAAAA
>BMAW01086371.1:0-27808 GCA_019974015.1 Nephila pilipes
TAAAATTGAAAGTGAAAATCAAAAGTTAAAATACAAATTCTTTCAAAAACTAAAAAAAAAAATGAAAGATAGTACAAATAGCAATATTTTTTAGCCTTTTTTTCAGCTTCATTACAACCATCACAATTCCAGTTAAAATAAGAAGGCCATATTATCCCCAGGTAATTTAGTTCATAGTTGTTAATTTCCTGACACTTTTTTTTAAATGCGTTCTGTTTCAATTTTGAAGTATCAGCATTAACCTAAATAAACTGAATTTTTTAAATCCAAACGCACCCAATTTATCCTTTCTTTCCCCTCTTGGTCTTTTCTTCTATTATTAATTCGTTATTTAGTGTATTCGAGTCCAGTTGTCACATTCATCGCCAAAAGACAGCCATGCGATGCCAACCAAGCGATAATTGCGCAGTAGTAGCTGCTGTGGCGATAGAAATGCTTACGGCATATTTTTATTTTTTATACCCTGATAATGTAAATCTAGGATTCGGTAGGAAGCTCTAGGCCAGGCGTTTTTGATCATCCCCAAAACTTTATCATTCTCTTATCGACCCTCTCTATAAAAATGATAAAAAGGGAGAAAAAACACTTATCTGTTTCTTAAATGATCTATTTTATTTTGACAAAATCAAATTTTTACGTAAATCAATGAGAAGGATGTACTTAATGTCGCTTCGCTAGCTTATCAATGTTTGGCTCTAAATTTGTTATTTTCAGTCTTAATTCGCCTCGGAGCTCCACATTAAGTTTATTTCCTAGTTTGTTAAAATAGAATTAACATGACTGAAACCAGATTCAACCATATATGAGCTTGGGCATGGAATTATAAAAGGGAAATGCCCGCTTTACAAAGTTTTTGACATCTTGCGTAGTATTTATATTCGTCTAAAATTCATTCACAGTTAAATTATTAAAAAGCATCTTTTTGCTTCAAAGTCAACCAATGATTCAATAGCTTCATCTTCCAAATGATTGTCAATATTTTCAACTTGAGCAGAAAGTGGCGCGATAATTCATTCTGAGATATCTATATTTTCAATATCTTCAAAGTGTAATTGAAGTAACTTAGCTTAATTTTTGGAGATGATTTGCATATATATTCCAATTCATCGTCGGTTATATGCAATTGTCGCAAATTTGAAAAGTATTGAAAATCTTCAAGTAACAACGAAGACTTAAACAAGTTTAACTTATCATTTGAAAGTTTAAAATAATTGTCCGTGCTTGAACTAATGTAATCTTTTCCTCGGTGACATGTTGGAATATCATCGAACTTTGCAAAAACATCGGCCAAATAAGAAGTGTTTATTTTTTTTTTGAAATTCGTCTCTTGGCTTAAAAAGAAGCTTTAACTGTAAAAAAAAAAAAAATCTGTAACTATTTAAACAATTCAACAAATTTTCGTAAACATGCAGCTCTTGACAATTATCGTATTTCGGTGTGTAATAATAATTGGTTTGATAGTTTATCATTTTCCTGGCGAACTTCAGCAAACAGTCGTGGTTTAAGTAGTTGTCCTTTAATTTGATTAATTGATTTAATATACAACTGTGATTAATATCTCAGTGAAGATCGTCACTGAGATATTTTGCTACTAGACGAGTTCTGTGTGAAACACAATGAATGTTACGTATATCAGATACTTTTTCCTTAAGTAAAGTTGCAAAATCTCGATAGCGGTATAACGTTACAGGCACCCCCCATGTAGTTACTGCTATTATATTATTTATTGAAATTTCCTGTTTGTTCAAGTATTCTTTTAAGCACTGATATATGTTATTGTTCCTTTTATGTTAGTTTCAAGATATTTAGCAAATAAAAATTTGTCAATAATCTCACATTTTAGTTCACTAAAATATCTTACATAAGCCATAAGAAGAGAAAAACTTCCAAATGTGGCAATTCTTAGTTCCGAAACCACAATATTTTTCACATCTTCACTCAATTCATGGATTCGCACTGAGTGGTAGGCTTCTTAAAACAGTAGCAGAATCTTTTTTTAATTACAGTTTTATTGACATCTTTAAAAACAGGTATAATAATTATATCTCCTGAGGTTGAATAAAATTTTCCCTTTTTTGCAATATTCAGAGAAATATTGTACGAACACATATTAATTTGCCTTCATGATCAATTTCAGTTGACGATTTAATGAATTATTTTAAGGTTAGTCGTGTTGCATATGCTTCTTTAAGTTTTTTTTTAAAAAATAATCCAAATTTTATTATTTTTATCCGAATGCATTATCTCAAGGTGATCTCTTAATTTGGCCGATTTCATGGCATCATTACTAAAAGTTTTTTCACAAAGAAGGCATAACGATTTTCTTTCGTTCATTGGTGAAAGTATAAAGCCAAATTTTAAATATGTTTAATGTTTGTTATGTTTCAAGACATTTTTAACAGAAGTATAATTAACTTTTTAAAATGATGTATAATATGGACATAATTAACTTTTTAAAATGATGTAATTATTAAGAGTAAAGCAACATGTATTACAGTACATAAACATAACATTCCAATCATAAAATTTTTCAATTTGATTGGACTTCCCTAATCCTTTTACTGTTTGGTGTTAGATTTATTAATAAAAGCAACAGACAATTCTTCAAATTTGAATCAGTTATTCGCGACCTTGTTTTACTTATAATCAATTTCAATGATGAAAATGTTTGTTCACATCTGTAAGAAATTCCAAAGCGACATATATAATTTTTTGAAAAACTTTTTAACTCTGGATAATGTTCATATGATAATGAACGTCAGAGGCATTATGATCCAGAAAAACCTAATCAAACTTTATTTTTAAGAATAAATTTCATTAATCAATCAGCTCCATTTGTATGTTACTAGGGGTCTGTAATATATTTCTTTCACTTTGTGAAAATGGGTATATAAAGGAGATAATGTAATTTTTTTCTTTAGCAACGGAAACGACTTTAAAATATCCTTTGAAATATCTTCATTTTTTTCAATATATTTGGATCAAATTGCTATTATTCTAAGTTCATTAACTCTGTTCTTTCAAAACTGGAAATTGACTTAAATACTCATTTTCTAATTGATAGATGAGGTTTTAATTTCATTTCAAAAATGAACTTATGCTGTTTACTAAGCTAGGAAATAATTTTTCAATTTTATGGGTGTTGTAGTTTCAAATTTAGATCATAGAAATGGCTAGTAATATGAATGAAAGTGCCAAATGAAATAGCCAGATGTTGAAAAATAGGGTTTTATTATCAAGTAGTTCCTTTTCCTGTTTTTTTTTAAAAAAATTAGAAATAGCATTTTTCAATTTCCAAAATATACTTAGAATCTATCCTCTAGAGTGTCAGCGCATTCCACAATAAAGGATAAGATACCCTTATTGCAAACCTAACAATTCATAATATTCTTTGATTTAACGTCTGTTTAAAACTCTTTTTTGCTCTAATTTTATTCACACATTTCACAATCAGTAGCATAACATCTACACATTTAAAGTTTGAACACAGTGCCTCTTGTTGTATAATGCAATGATATTTTAGCATTGGAGGATTTAAAAAATTTTCAAGCTAAGTTACAGTGTTGTTGACTTTACTTTTCATTGATGGCGCTCCGCTGATGAGTTTACTACAGTTTAATTTTTGATATAATTTACTTTTTCAGTTATGTCTGATTCTCTTGATTTACCATGCTGTAACTCCAGACTGTGTGTGTGTGGCACTTTCTTCAAATACATTAAAATCATCATCCATTCCTTTTATAGAAATATTTTAGCTATTTAACATCAGATATGTCAGTTGATTCATCCAAAGCTAGAGAAAAGAAAATACAAAAACGGACAAGATCTTTCAATTGTGCTGGGTTGCATTTGAAGAGAGTTTATCAATACGTCTCGTTACTGTCTGAATTGATATAGCAGTTTCGCGTGTTTTCCTTTCAATACTTTTATTATCAAGATGACATGCAAATATTTGGAGACAAGGCTTAACACTTTCTTCTCAGTCAGAAAAAGGTTTATCTCCCACCAATGATAAAACAATTTCATATGACGCTTCTGTCATTGCTAAATCTTCAACAACTAGCTGTAACAAATACATTTTGCCTTCAGATTTCTTCCATTTTCTCAGTAACATATTATTTTCGCAACTCAGACTCTATGGTTAAATGATATTGGCTTTATTTGAGCTGATATTCACAAAAGAAGCGCGAAGAGCATAGGAAGCTTAAAATCTCTCTCTCTCTCGAGATTATGGCTGAATTTGTTTTCATCGAGTCGTGAATGAAAATCATGACGATTCATAAAATTCTGATGCTTTTTAAAGATCCAACTTGAAGCGAATCGGATGCATGTTAATTCTGTCGGAGGTCAAAGTTTTGCATTCAGAGCACTATAGAAGTTAGGAGAATAGGGCGTCATCCTTGACACTGGATCGGGATTCTAAATAAGGAGGTCCATCGCCAATAGCCCCCGTGTCGCTTCTAAGTGCGAAGTTAATGAATGATTGAGGTTTCAATCATTCTTCAATCAACTTCTCTTCCACTTTGTTTCAAATGAATGCGTGATAGTAGAAACGTTTAGTTGGAAAAATTTAATTATCTGTCAATTTTTTTTCTTAAATTTTAGGTTTTTTAGTTAATATTATTATTAAATTTTTAATATTTTTTATTATGCAGCTATATACATGAATCAATATAACTCAAAGTCTTGATTTTTTTTTAATTACATCGCAAAATAATTGAGCAAGAGGTTTATGAAAATAATTATTTGAAAATTACTTTCTTTGAAGAAAACTAAAATTTATTTAAAAATATAAATCAAGAGGCGACTTTAAAATAATTAACACATTAACATACTTAAAACTTGGCATTTTTTGGTTTCCTTATTAAAAATAGAAGATCCTTCACTGGTTCTGTAAAAGTATTATTTATTAGATTTTGATAAATAGAAATTTCGAAAATTGAATTTTTAAATTACAAACACGCTGTCCACACCAAATAGATAAAATATCTCCATTTGTATTTTTTTCAAGATGTGTTGAAGAATCCTTAAATATTACAATACACTTTCCGAAAAAATATATTTTATCTATAGTGATGATATTTGGCACATTATGAAATGAAGTTATTTCCTATCCAATGAACATAATTTTTTTTGAAATAAATAATCACGAATTTCAAGTATTGCACAATATGTGCAAGAAAATTATGGGAAATTTAAATCATAAAATGGTAAAAAAATTTTTTTTTAACCAATTTAATTTTTCAAATCACAATTAGGTTCACTGTATGAAATGTTATGCTTTTAAGTTCTATTAAAATTTTTAAAGTTATGCATACATTAGATTTTATGCACGATGTACCTAAAGATAAGTACATGATTTACAAATATAAATACAGTGATTGATTATTGATTGTTCATACACAAACAGTTATGACTATATATGTGATTTTCTTTGCACATAAACATATAGACGAATTTACATATATCTCAATGTTAAAATATGACTTCCATTGATTTTAATATAGAAAGGTGAGGATTATCTAAACACATGGCATAAAATATGTTCATTTTTCCTCGTCGAAAGCGTCTCGTCAGGAGCTTTAAGGTGCAAGAGCCAAATCTGGCTACACTGCGCCAAACCACGTATAACTGTGATCTAGACGTTAGTTATGAAAAAAGATAGAAATTGGTTGACTACAAGAACTATCGAAAATACAGAATGATCGCTACACATGTTTACCAAAAACAATAAACCCTATAAGAAAGAAAAGATCACCAATGTTCCTCGGGGTCATAATACCCGAACTTATCTAAAGAAAGAAAGCTCCTAAGGGACCGTCGAAGGTGTCTCAATTACTTTAATAGTATGTTCTAACAACGTATCTTATAATTACAAACCTATCAAATAAGTATTTCTAAAACCAATTTGGAAAGAAATTTCTAGAGACTTTTGTCCTTCAAATTATTATCGTAGACTATAAATAAGGAAAATAATGATTCTAATTTTCACGACATTTGTTTACATCCCGTAGGAAACAAAAGGCTTCAAATTTTTTTTAAAAGAAGGGCAAATTGTAGCTGTCACGTATATTGACATGTAAATTCTTAAATAGAATAAACATCTTTCACTTACGTTTTTTTGTCTCGAACAAAATGTCTTTCTTTCCCTTTCGTAATCAAACACTTGAAGTTTCTCCTTGAATTTGCATATGACCTTGGAAAATTGAACTTTGCCTTATTCTACCATCAGAAACATTTTGACACTCAAGTATCTGTGACATCAAGTATGAAAAGTGTTTAAATTTAAATAGAATTATTTTCTTTTAAAAGGAGTATGAATAACACTTCCTTGCCATACACAGTTAGACAAGTACTGAATAAAAAAGATTATAATTGTCTTGCAAAACTTTCATTTTTTCCCCACTCGAACTGTCATGCCACTAATTTAATCAACTTTTCTCGGTTACAATATAGTAACAAAAATGAAAGTTTTGCAAGACAATTATAATCTTTTTTATTCAGTACTTGTCTAACTGTGTATGGCAAGGAAGTGTTATTCATACTCCTTTTAAAAGAAAATAATTCTATTTAAATTTAAACACTTTTCATACTTGATGTCACAGATACTTGAGTGTCAAAATGTTTCTGATGGTAGAATAAGGCAAAGTTCAATTTTCCAAGGTCATATGCAAATTCAAGGAGAAACTTCAAGTGTTTGATTACGAAAGGGAAAGAAAGACATTTTGTTCGAGACAAAAAAACGTAAGTGAAAGATGTTTATTCTATTTAAGAATTTACATGTCAATATACGTGACAGCTACAATTTGCCCTTCTTTTAAAAAAAATTTGAAGCCTTTTGTTTCCTACGGGATGTAAACAAATGTCGTGAAAATTAGAATCATTATTTTCCTTATTTATAGTCTACGATAATAATTTGAAGGACAAAAGTCTCTAGAAATTTCTTTCCAAATTGGTTTTAGAAATACTTATTTGATAGGTTTGTAATTATAAGATACGTTGTTAGAACATACTATTAAAGTAATTGAGACACCTTCGACGGTCCCTTAGGAGCTTTCTTTCTTTAGATAAGTTCGGGTATTATGACCCCGAGGAACATTGGTGATCTTTTCTTTCTTATAGGGTTTATTGTTTTTGGTAAACATGTGTAGCGATCATTCTGTATTTTCGATAGTTCTTGTAGTCAACCAATTTCTATCTTTTTTCATAACTAACGTCTAGATCACAGTTATACGTGGTTTGGCGCAGTGTAGCCAGATTTGGCTCTTGCACCTTAAAGCTCCTGACGAGACGCTTTCGACGAGGAAAAATGAACATATTTTATGCCATGTGTTTAGATAATCCTCACCTTTCTATATTAAAATCAATGGAAGTCATATTTTAACATTGAGATATATGTAAATTCGTCTATATGTTTATGTGCAAAGAAAATCACATATATAGTCATAACTGTTTGTGTATGAACAATCAATAATCAATCACTGTATTTATATTTGTAAATCATGTACTTATCTTTAGGTACATCGTGCATAAAATCTAATGTATGCATAACTTTAAAAATTTTAATAGAACTTAAAAGCATAACATTTCATACAGTGAACCTAATTGTGATTTGAAAAATTAAATTGGTTAAAAAAAAATTTTTTTACCATTTTATGATTTAAATTTCCCATAATTTTCTTGCACATATTGTGCAATACTTGAAATTCGTGATTATTTATTTCAAAAAAAATTATGTTCATTGGATAGGAAATAACTTCATTTCATAATGTGCCAAATATCATCACTATAGATAAAATATATTTTTTCGGAAAGTGTATTGTAATATTTAAGGATTCTTCAACACATCTTGAAAAAAATACAAATGGAGATATTTTATCTATTTGGTGTGGACAGCGTGTTTGTAATTTAAAAATTCAATTTTCGAAATTTCTATTTATCAAAATCTAATAAATAATACTTTTACAGAACCAGTGAAGGATCTTCTATTTTTAATAAGGAAACCAAAAAATGCCAAGTTTTAAGTATGTTAATGTGTTAATTATTTTAAAGTCGCCTCTTGATTTATATTTTTAAATAAATTTTAGTTTTCTTCAAAGAAAGTAATTTTCAAATAATTATTTTCATAAACCTCTTGCTCAATTATTTTGCGATGTAATTAAAAAAAAATCAAGACTTTGAGTTATATTGATTCATGTATATAGCTGCATAATAAAAAATATTAAAAATTTAATAATAATATTAACTAAAAAACCTAAAATTTAAGAAAAAAAATTGACAGATAATTAAATTTTTCCAACTAAACGTTTCTACTATCACGCATTCATTTGAAACAAAGTGGAAGAGAAGTTGATTGAAGAATGATTGAAACCTCAATCATTCATTAACTTCGCACTTAGAAGCGACACGGGGGCTATTGGCGATGGACCTCCTTATTTAGAATCCCGATCCAGTGTCAAGGATGACGCCCTATTCTCCTAACTTCTATAGTGCTCTGAATGCAAAACTTTGACCTCCGACAGAATTAACATGCATCCGATTCGCTTCAAGTTGGATCTTTAAAAAGCATCAGAATTTTATGAATCGTCATGATTTTCATTCACGACTCGATGAAAACAAATTCAGCCATAATCTCGAGAGAGAGAGAGATTTTAAGCTTCCTATGCTCTTCGCGCTTCTTTTGTGAATATCAGCTCAAATAAAGCCAATATCATTTAACCATAGAGTCTGAGTTGCGAAAATAATATGTTACTGAGAAAATGGAAGAAATCTGAAGGCAAAATGTATTTGTTACAGCTAGTTGTTGAAGATTTAGCAATGACAGAAGCGTCATATGAAATTGTTTTATCATTGGTGGGAGATAAACCTTTTTCTGACTGAGAAGAAAGTGTTAAGCCTTGTCTCCAAATATTTGCATGTCATCTTGATAATAAAAGTATTGAAAGGAAAACACGCGAAACTGCTATATCAATTCAGACAGTAACGAGACGTATTGATAAACTCTCTTCAAATGCAACCCAGCACAATTGAAAGATCTTGTCCGTTTTTGTATTTTCTTTTCTCTAGCTTTGGATGAATCAACTGACATATCTGATGTTAAATAGCTAAAATATTTCTATAAAAGGAATGGATGATGATTTTAATGTATTTGAAGAAAGTGCCACACACACACAGTCTGGAGTTACAGCATGGTAAATCAAGAGAATCAGACATAACTGAAAAAGTAAATTATATCAAAAATTAAACTGTAGTAAACTCATCAGCGGAGCGCCATCAATGAAAAGTAAAGTCAACAACACTGTAACTTAGCTTGAAAATTTTTTAAATCCTCCAATGCTAAAATATCATTGCATTATACAACAAGAGGCACTGTGTTCAAACTTTAAATGTGTAGATGTTATGCTACTGATTGTGAAATGTGTGAATAAAATTAGAGCAAAAAAGAGTTTTAAACAGACGTTAAATCAAAGAATATTATGAATTGTTAGGTTTGCAATAAGGGTATCTTATCCTTTATTGTGGAATGCGCTGACACTCTAGAGGATAGATTCTAAGTATATTTTGGAAATTGAAAAATGCTATTTCTAATTTTTTTAAAAAAAAACAGGAAAAGGAACTACTTGATAATAAAACCCTATTTTTCAACATCTGGCTATTTCATTTGGCACTTTCATTCATATTACTAGCCATTTCTATGATCTAAATTTGAAACTACAACACCCATAAAATTGAAAAATTATTTCCTAGCTTAGTAAACAGCATAAGTTCATTTTTGAAATGAAATTAAAACCTCATCTATCAATTAGAAAATGAGTATTTAAGTCAATTTCCAGTTTTGAAAGAACAGAGTTAATGAACTTAGAATAATAGCAATTTGATCCAAATATATTGAAAAAAATGAAGATATTTCAAAGGATATTTTAAAGTCGTTTCCGTTGCTAAAGAAAAAAATTACATTATCTCCTTTATATACCCATTTTCACAAAGTGAAAGAAATATATTACAGACCCCTAGTAACATACAAATGGAGCTGATTGATTAATGAAATTTATTCTTAAAAATAAAGTTTGATTAGGTTTTTCTGGATCATAATGCCTCTGACGTTCATTATCATATGAACATTATCCAGAGTTAAAAAGTTTTTCAAAAAATTATATATGTCGCTTTGGAATTTCTTACAGATGTGAACAAACATTTTCATCATTGAAATTGATTATAAGTAAAACAAGGTCGCGAATAACTGATTCAAATTTGAAGAATTGTCTGTTGCTTTTATTAATAAATCTAACACCAAACAGTAAAAGGATTAGGGAAGTCCAATCAAATTGAAAAATTTTATGATTGGAATGTTATGTTTATGTACTGTAATACATGTTGCTTTACTCTTAATAATTACATCATTTTAAAAAGTTAATTATGTCCATATTATACATCATTTTAAAAAGTTAATTATACTTCTGTTAAAAATGTCTTGAAACATAACAAACATTAAACATATTTAAAATTTGGCTTTATACTTTCACCAATGAACGAAAGAAAATCGTTATGCCTTCTTTGTGAAAAAACTTTTAGTAATGATGCCATGAAATCGGCCAAATTAAGAGATCACCTTGAGATAATGCATTCGGATAAAAATAATAAAATTTGGATTATTTTTTAAAAAAAAACTTAAAGAAGCATATGCAACACGACTAACCTTAAAATAATTCATTAAATCGTCAACTGAAATTGATCATGAAGGCAAATTAATATGTGTTCGTACAATATTTCTCTGAATATTGCAAAAAAGGGAAAATTTTATTCAACCTCAGGAGATATAATTATTATACCTGTTTTTAAAGATGTCAATAAAACTGTAATTAAAAAAAGATTCTGCTACTGTTTTAAGAAGCCTACCACTCAGTGCGAATCCATGAATTGAGTGAAGATGTGAAAAATATTGTGGTTTCGGAACTAAGAATTGCCACATTTGGAAGTTTTTCTCTTCTTATGGCTTATGTAAGATATTTTAGTGAACTAAAATGTGAGATTATTGACAAATTTTTATTTGCTAAATATCTTGAAACTAACATAAAAGGAACAATAACATATATCAGTGCTTAAAAGAATACTTGAACAAACAGGAAATTTCAATAAATAATATAATAGCAGTAACTACATGGGGGGTGCCTGTAACGTTATACCGCTATCGAGATTTTGCAACTTTACTTAAGGAAAAAGTATCTGATATACGTAACATTCATTGTGTTTCACACAGAACTCGTCTAGTAGCAAAATATCTCAGTGACGATCTTCACTGAGATATTAATCACAGTTGTATATTAAATCAATTAATCAAATTAAAGGACAACTACTTAAACCACGACTGTTTGCTGAAGTTCGCCAGGAAAATGATAAACTATCAAACCAATTATTATTACACACCGAAATACGATAATTGTCAAGAGCTGCATGTTTACGAAAATTTGTTGAATTGTTTAAATAGTTACAGATTTTTTTTTTTTTTACAGTTAAAGCTTCTTTTTAAGCCAAGAGACGAATTTCAAAAAAAAAATAAACACTTCTTATTTGGCCGATGTTTTTGCAAAGTTCGATGATATTCCAACATGTCACCGAGGAAAAGATTACATTAGTTCAAGCACGGACAATTATTTTAAACTTTCAAATGATAAGTTAAACTTGTTTAAGTCTTCGTTGTTACTTGAAGATTTTCAATACTTTTCAAATTTGCGACAATTGCATATAACCGACGATGAATTGGAATATATATGCAAATCATCTCCAAAAATTAAGCTAAGTTACTTCAATTACACTTTGAAGATATTGAAAATATAGATATCTCAGAATGAATTATCGCGCCACTTTCTGCTCAAGTTGAAAATATTGACAATCATTTGGAAGATGAAGCTATTGAATCATTGGTTGACTTTGAAGCAAAAAGATGCTTTTTAATAATTTAACTGTGAATGAATTTTAGACGAATATAAATACTACGCAAGATGTCAAAAACTTTGTAAAGCGGGCATTTCCCTTTTATAATTCCATGCCCAAGCTCATATATGGTTGAATCTGGTTTCAGTCATGTTAATTCTATTTTAACAAACTAGGAAATAAACTTAATGTGGAGCTCCGAGGCGAATTAAGACTGAAAATAACAAATTTAGAGCCAAACATTGATAAGCTAGCGAAGCGACATTAAGTACATCCTTCTCATTGATTTACGTAAAAATTTGATTTTGTCAAAATAAAATAGATCATTTAAGAAACAGATAAGTGTTTTTTCTCCCTTTTTATCATTTTTATAGAGAGGGTCGATAAGAGAATGATAAAGTTTTGGGGATGATCAAAAACGCCTGGCCTAGAGCTTCCTACCGAATCCTAGATTTACATTATCAGGGTATAAAAAATAAAAATATGCCGTAAGCATTTCTATCGCCACAGCAGCTACTACTGCGCAATTATCGCTTGGTTGGCATCGCATGGCTGTCTTTTGGCGATGAATGTGACAACTGGACTCGAATACACTAAATAACGAATTAATAATAGAAGAAAAGACCAAGAGGGGAAAGAAAGGATAAATTGGGTGCGTTTGGATTTAAAAAATTCAGTTTATTTAGGTTAATGCTGATACTTCAAAATTGAAACAGAACGCATTTAAAAAAAAGTGTCAGGAAATTAACAACTATGAACTAAATTACCTGGGGATAATATGGCCTTCTTATTTTAACTGGAATTGTGATGGTTGTAATGAAGCTGAAAAAAAGGCTAAAAAATATTGCTATTTGTACTATCTTTCATTTTTTTTTTTAGTTTTTGAAAGAATTTGTATTTTAACTTTTGATTTTCACTTTCAATTTTAGTATTTTGCAAAACACCTTTTTTTTTTTTTTTTTTTTTTTTAAAAAAATTTTTTTTTAAATTTTTTTTTTAAATTGATTTTTTTTTTTTTTTAAAAAAACTTTTTTTTTTTTTTTTTTTTTTTTGAAAAAAAAGTATGGCTACTAAAGGTTAAACATCGGGTTATATATAAGTTATAACTCAATTTTCCGCTCGCTAACCTTTAGGACTTTTTTTCTATTCGAGGTTTTTTAAAATAAAACCTCGCCCTAATAAATTGAAATGATATTCGCTCAAATGAGATTAAAGTCATGAAATAAATTGAACGAATTAGATAAATTATTCGTATTAGAAGCAATGAACTGAATAAGAAGGAGCTAGGGAATTGGATGTTAACTCGAAGTGCTCGAAATTGTAAAAGTTTGTGTGACATCAGCTCATAGCCGTTCTCAAGAAGTGGTCTGAGAGATATACTATCTTGATGCTTGATGAAACAGGACGAAACCTCAATTAAAGTTTGCTTACTTACTCAAACCCGAGAGTTAGTTAGAAACAAATTAAATTTGTGTTCTAAATCATAATCCAGATACGCTTAGGTAAAATTGCCACTAAGAAAATTGATAGAGATAAGAATAAGAGAAAAAGGAGAGAAAGGGAATACAAAAAAAAATAGAGAAAATGATTTATTTATGATATGTCTTTCTCTTTATTTGACTATGCAATTTAGTGAACATATTATATTGGAAATAGAATCAAATAATAGGAGTGGACATTACAATGTAAATTAACTAATTTCTTATTTTTCTCGATAACTCTGTTTCCTAAATTCTAAGTTTTACTTCAGTAACATAAAAATAGCAAAGAGAAAAGGACACAATGTTATTATTTTTACTAACAGAGCTGTATTTCTATTTGATATCAATCGAATGTAGAGATAAATAAAGACAAGCTTATATTCTTTTGACTCCTGTTAATCCTCTGTCTGTTTGATGACATGTTCATACAAGTGATTAAAATAAAAGAAACATATATTTTGAGAAAATGAGCCTTATAAACATGATATGAAATGTAATTAACATATGAAACAAAAATTTCGCAAACAAGTACTATAACTACTAGTGAAGATAATATAGCTATCAGTGACATCAGTTACAGCTTTCAAAAAACGCTAAGCTTTATGAATGAATCATAAATAACTCAAGAAAATTAATCACACTTTATTGAAATCCATTTAATAATCTAACAGAAAAAACAGTGCATTACAATTTTTCGATAACTTAAGCCCCAAGAAAGATAAACTGACTAGATCAAAATAACAAAAACTATACCGAAAGCCATGCGAACTATGATAACTCGTTTTTAGGACATTTTATTCTACAAATCCTATTTGTTTGCTCTTTGCTATAATTTCTTATCTTCTTTTTCAAAGTAATAGAGTTATCTGTTAACTAACTTTGAAAGCAGCACTGAAATCACCAAGTGGCACCTGAATTCATTATATATTAACTTCAGTTACATCAGAATATATGACCCCTTAAAGCTGATAGATTAGGGATTGCAGTTTGAATTGGAATATTTCTTGAGCTATTGGACCTAATTGCATGAATTATTTTATTCAAAGTGTATTTAACGTGTGAAATCGAAATATCTTACAACCTTGGTATGTTACAACTTTCTATTTCGAAATCATACTCAATAATTGTTTTTTTTTAATTACGTCACCTGTTTTTTTAAATAGTTAGAATTTAAAAATATCTCTCAGCTGATGGTATAATTTTTTAGAGTAGAAATTTTCATATCCCCAGCTGTTTGAGACACATTTAAATTTAGGGGTCTCATGCTTTGAGTTGCCTTAATTTATGAGGATTTTGAGCAAAATTTTAAGAAATTTGAAATTTGGGATTGCTTTAAGATTAAATATCAAGATGTAAAAAATATTTAAAATTCTTATTAGGATAGGCTAATTAATTAACGATATTAATTGTTTACAGTTAGAATGTGCTAGATAGTCTAATATTTGCATGTTAATTAATATATACTTAAAAAATTGACCACATTCATTAACTCATTTAGATTGTGATTAAGGTTTCTTGAATTAACAACAGTGAATTAATTTTATTTAGCTTTGATGCAAATTCCAAAAGTTATTAACGGTGCTCATTTATTATTGTTTGACATTACTTTCATGCATCTTTTTTTTTTCATTTAATATTTGATAATTTTATAGCTTTAAGTATCAATGCATAACTAATACAACATAATAATAATCTCTCTCTCGCTCTCATTAAGGTATATTATTAAACGTATACACAATTGCTAAAATCTATTTAGATTTAGTAAAAGATATCATACATATAATTAAAAATTTCGTTTTTGAAACAAATAACAACATTCCATACATTTTATTCAGTATAGTTTCTTTGAATTAAATTTTTCAAAATGTTTTTTAAAATTATTTCTATAAAATCAAAATCAATTGAAAAAAACTCGAAATTTGATAATTTTTTAGCAATACGAAATGCACTTGATGAAATCTTACAATAACACTAGTCCGAGTTTTCAGTCTAATTCGCGACCGAAAATAATATATAAAAATTGATGTTTTAGTTTTAAAACTCGTTAAAAAATTACATCACACAAAGTAAATACTTATAGTTTAATTTTTCAAAATCTTAATTAAGTCACTTACGTCATTCGTTAAAGAAATTTCGCAAAAATAAATATATTTCATTTGAGTTGTTCCTACAACATTAAACAAGTGTCCAAGATACCGTCTTACAAGAGCTTAGGCAATTTCAGCAAATTTCTCTTCCTGTAGCTTTGTCAAAAAGTAATTCCGCATATCCATTGTTTAGGTAGATGTAATTCTGATTTAGTTATGTTAGTTAGCATCACATTTTTATGACGTCACTTGCCTTAAAGAACAATAGACACAAGTCTTAAGCATTCAAATTTTTTCAAACCTTTCAAGTACTCAGATGTTCCCTTGGAGACGGAAAACAATCGAGATTTGTGTCAATAGTGATGGGATTATCAAAGGTTGACTGTTTTGGATGGTAAATCAAGGGGGAAAGTCAGCAGCACATTTGTTATTCAAATCCAGCACTCTGCCTTTTATCCAAGTTTAATAAATAAAAATCTACCTAAATTTCAAGGATGTTCTCTTTTTTTTCTTGTCCTACACACATTTCGTAAAATACAAGGCCTTCAAAAATTAAAGTAGGAGAATTATTTCGAAATAATACTTAATGTTGTATCAGAGTAAAGTAAATTTATGAAACGTTTGTGAGTAAAAATCGTAGCAATTTAATCATCGCAACGTTTTGCTTTGCAGTTTTTATTAGAAAATAAAAATAGGTTTTATTTTGTTTTAAAACTATACCATTATAAAATAAAGAAGACATATTACAAAAAAATCGCTATTAAATTATCACTCACGTTTTACCCTTTGTGTCTGTGTCTACATTTTGTGCTTAATCCTATTCCGTTCCGAAAAATGTAGACCAGAATTTTTATTCGAGAATAAACAAATGAAACTAGGGAGATGGGTTTGGTTCACGAATGCAAGTGATCCTGAGGTGCATACTTGAAATTCTTCTTACTTGTAGAAATTTTCCTCTTATAAAAGAGGAATACCGTAAATAAAAGAGGAAGTGAAAGTGAGTGCCGTCGTAAAAAGAAAAAAAATGATTCAAATTATAACAACGTTATAGCATTTAACTTTGCAAAATGCTTGGAGATTCCCGATTGGAAGCGATCTGCAACATTCCTTATGACTTGGAGAATTAATTAATGCGCACGACACGGAACAGTGATGCAACCTCTTCGAAGATGGCCGCACATCAATAGAGAGGGAAACGTGTTCTGGTAGCCCTCAACAACCAATCAGCAGACCAATATTGGCCAGATAAGGAACCTGTTAATCAGGGGTGTAGAGAGAAACTTTTCATAACAGGAGGGAAGGTTGGCTCCCATTTAACTCAAATCTCAAAATTAATTTCAAATTTCATTGTTTATTTTCAAGGAAAAAAGAATACTTTTGTGGAGTACGGGAACTCAAAAATTAAATTTTCTGAAGAGAAAATTCAGCATAAAAAGTTTTTTTGAGGGAAAAAAAAGAAATTTGAAACATTCAGAAATGAAGCTCTAGACAAAAATATATACATATATACAGAGTATACAATTATAAGCACACAATATGGAGAACTGAAAATTTAGAAATGTAACCAAATATTGAAACAATTATGAAATTTATTACGTATTTTTATGAGCCATAAGAATACAGGATTTAAGCTTGAATTGCAAATTAGGATTTTCACACATGGGCTTCAGTCAATTAGGTTTCGCTTCATCAACAGGACAGTTATGAAAACTTTTGGTACAAAGGCAAGAGAAAACCTAATGGTTAGCATCTCCAACAGAGCAGCAGAAACTAAAATCTACATTTTTCAATTTAAAATGATTTAAATAACAAACAAAGGACCATGACTAGTTAAAAAGCGAGTAATAAAACCAGAATACTTATAAAAACTCAGATTTGGTCTTGGAATATAGGACTGAACCCGAATACCAGTATTATAAGTTGACCACCGGATTTTTCAGTCAGAAAAGAAGCTTTTTTTTTTTAAGTCATAACTATATGAGACTGAGAGGCTGGGATATTCATTCTTTCACCATAAGTGACAGCGAGCTTTGCAAAGAAATCCACGATTTCGTTATAATAATATCCGACGAAGGCCCGAACCCAGTATAAATTGTAAAAATCGGAATAAGTTGCTAATTTTTCTTTAATGGTATTAATAAAAGCCGATTTATTTCTGGTACTCTGCAGTAACGATATAGATGTTAAACTGTCAGAGTAAACAGAAACTTTGAAGTTATGAGAGACGGCCCACAAAACGGCAAATACGATTGCTGAAAGCTCGGCCGGAAAAACTGAATTATAAAAATTCAGTTTGAACATGTAGACTGTTTAGGACACCCCGGCGGAAGACACACACGGCGAACCCAGTTTCGACCCGATCCTTGATCCGTCGCTGTAAATCTCCCACTCGGAGGGTCCCGAAAATTTGTCAAGAAAAAGAATTTGTTTTTCAGAACGAACAGCTCTCAGTGAGATATTTGAATCAAATGGGATATTATTAATCAGGTGGGAAAAGTTGAAATTATGCCGCTTCCAAATTTGATACTTAAGAAAATGAGATTTTATGTTCAGATGAATAGAGGGAACCCCAGCAATCACCTGCAAAGCAGCAGTGGGAGACATCCTGTAGGCCTTGGTAATTTTTAAAAGGTAAATACTCTGAATGAAATTTAATTTAGTAATTTGAGAGGAGGTTAGATCACTACTCCAGACTCACGCACAATATACTTTTATGGGTTCAAAAACAGATAAGTATCATTATTTATAATTGGATTGAAATTACCGAATAAATTCTATTAAAATTTAATGGGAGATTATAAATTTTTTCTTTTAGATAGCTAGTGGAGTGGCTCTAGCAGAGCCGGCAGTCAATAAAAATACCTAAATATTTATAAAATTTACAAACTTTAATGCAGTAATTGTTTGGTTTAAAAATTGGGTTTCGAATAAGGACTCAGTTACCACGAACTTCTTTGTTATGGATTTATGGGCATCTAACCCAACCGAAGTAGTTTTCTCAGTCGATACCTCCAACCTTATCCGTGACAGACGCTCAGCAATAAGATTAACTAAAATATTGCAATGTTCTAGGTTTCTTCTAAAATTTGCGAGGATATTATCTCCAGATCATCCTCAAAAGCTTGAACTAAAAAGGTTTCGAAATTAATATCTAAAGTAGAATTAAGATATAAATTGCACAGAGCGGGTGCAAATACCGGACACTGTGCATAACCTTGGACAATTAGATGATTTATCGTAAAATTAGTATTAGAAAAATTAATACGTTGATTTATTGAGTCAGAATAAATTAACTTTTGGAAACAGATTAGGAAATTAAAATGTCTAAAAATTTTAAATAGATTAGACCAATTTTTATTGTCGAACATGCCCTTGATATCGATAAAAGTAACAGGGATATGTTCTGTTTATATTTTGTGTTTGATATGAAAAACCAAATAAAAAATTGCGTCATCACAGCTGAAATTTTTTTTAATCCAAATTGAAGTGGATAAATAATATTATTTGATGAACCCAGAAATATAATCTATTCACCAAAACATGCTCAACAATTTTCCCTAAGGTTCATAACAAACAAATTGGTCTATACGATTTAAAGGATGATGTATCCTTACTAGGTTTAACCAAGAGTTTCACTTTAGCATCTGTAACAATATTTGAGAAATGGGAAAATTATATTCAAAGATTAATAAATTTCTTTAAAAGGTTAGAAAAATTAGAAAAAATATGTTTCCAAGTCCCATAGTCCAAAAAATCAATCCCAGAAGCCTTCTCACCTCGGAGACTTTTAAAGACCAATTATACTTTTTCAGTGGAAACCAATGGAGGAGACGTACATACTTCAAAAGTCAAATAAAAGGTTTCTTTGTACTATGGGAAAAGAAAATGTATTAAAAATTCATATTTCTGCGCGGGAGAACTATCAGACGAGCCGAATAGTATGACCTCAAGGGGTCGAGAGTTCAGGGATTTGCCAAAAGTAAATCTGAACTTCACGCCAATGTTATCGTCATTGGTGGTGCAGAAGTTCTCCTAGGCTTCGTGTTTAGCTTCAAGAATTTCCTTTTAAAATAAAGTTTTTCCTTTTTTACCTTGTAATTGTTGCTCAGCAATTTCTCCTGGTGGGAAATTATTTTTGATAAAATAAATTATTTTCCTTTTAAGAGCATTAAGTTTATTCCTGAAAATTTTTAAATTATTATTCCACCAAGAGAAAACTGGAAAAGCAAGAAACCGTCGCTAACGAAAAGATTTGAATGCGGACGATTGGATGGTTGAAATCAATAAAATTGCAAAATCCTCGAACTTATCAGAATCCAGAAACAATTCTAACTGCTTGAATAAGCTTGGGATAGAATTTTTTGAGATTTTTCAGAAAGTTATTGATACCATATTTAGTTTTAAAATAAAATTCGAAAGTATTTAAATCACTTTGCAGATGTATATCCACAAACTGGTGATCGTTCAGAAATTCCCAGTCCAGAACCTCTCGCTTATCCTCCAAATGAAGAATGCTATTAGAAATCAAAGAAATATCTGGATAGCCCTTACCTGAAATAGCCATAAAGGTAGGACCCAATTCCAGTATATTTAAGAAATTTAGATTATATTGTATGGCAAAATAGACCAGAAAATCTCCTCTAACATCAGTAAAGTCATAACCTCAGTTGGAAGATCTCGTATCAAAGTGCCAATTCAGTAGACAATTATGATTCGAAATCTTCGTAACAGAAAGTTCCTTCAACTGTAAAAAAAATTATCATGAGATGAAGACAGACCTCGTAAATTTGAATTCTGATCAAGTGACGAGGACGACACCTGAGCTGGCACCTCGCTCACCAAACTTCCACACCACGCCAACAGGAGGACTTTGAGCCTCAACGCTTAACGAGTATCAGCCCCGGCCACACAACGGGTCTCTAGTGACATCTAGGCTCGAGTTCATCATACGACGAAAACTGCCTGACACGAGTCCGTGACCATGTCCACTAGGCTACCGTGACCACTGAGAATAAGGATAAAAGATAAACAAGCTAATAATCCTGTTTAAAAATAAGTAAAATAGTCACAAATGTAAAAGCAATTTATATTTACATCAAAATCGTAACGAAACTTGGCATGAAAGTACATGTCGGGGAGATATGCAAATGATTAGAAACGCAGCGTCATTACGCAGTACTTATAACAGGTAGAGGGTGTTTAACGTCGTTTTCCATGGAATATAAAACAGGTAACCAAAGCTTGTTTGAGTGTGCTGAATCATTTACAAAGGCAAAGCTGAGGTAAACACGCCATTACGCCGTTTTCGAAGACAATATGAGCAGCTGTCGCAGTTTGAGAGGGGAAGAATCATCGGCATGATGGAAGCTGGGTGGTCAGCTAGACTAGTAGCTCGTCAATTAGGCCGCTCTGATTGTGTTGGGACCAGTGGATCCGAGATATGTCATTTACACGAAGACCAGGCTGAGGACGCCCTCGACAGACCAGTCGTCGGGAAGACCGACATATCGTAAGAAATGCACGCGTACAGCCAACTGCTTCATCGGCCACTATCCAAGCACAGGTAGCCCCTTCACTAGGAAACCCTGTGTCTTTTCGAACCATACGAAGGTGCCTGGCTGAAGGACATTTGGGATCGCGGCGCCCGTTACGTGTGCTGCCCTTGACGCCCACCCATCGACGCCTCAGCTTGGTGTGGTACCGCGCACGAGGAAACTGGACTGCAGCGGAATGGAACCAGGTCGTCTTTAGCGACGAATCCAGATTCAATCTCAGCAGTGATGACAATCGTGTTCGTGTGTGGAGACCCCGTGGTGAACGCCTCAATCCCTCCTTTGTTTTACAGCGACGCACCACTCCCACAGCTGCTGTGATGGTATGGTGTGCCATTGCCTACAATACACGGTCCTCCCTAGTATTGATCCTTGGCACCTTAACAGCCCATCGGTATGTCACTGACATCCTGCAACCACATGTGTTGCCACTCATACAACGGCTCCCAGGAGCTATTTTTAACAAGACAATGCTGGGCGTCACACGGTAAGGGTGTCACAAGACTGTCTCCGCACTGTTACTACCCTTCCTTGGCCTGCCCGATCCTCAGATTTGTCTTCAATCGAGCATATCTGGGATCATTTGGGACGGCGAGTTGAGCATCCCACGAGTTTGAACGAACTATGGACAAGGTTACAGCAAATATGGAACGAAATGTCTCAAGACATCATACAGACCTTGTAGACTTCAATGCCCGATCGTATCGCGTCGTGCATTCGCGATACAGGGGGTTCAACAGGATATTAAATCCACCGTTCTTTTGCCTTTTTCTCTAAAATAAATGATTCTTTTTGTTTTATTTCCTAATCATTTACGTATATTAAATTAGTCATTACCTATGTAAAATTTCGTTACATTTTGACGACTCCTTCTTGGTGCGCTAATTTTTTTTTTGTCCATGAGTGTATTTTGTAAGAGCTTCTTTAGCAGTTTCTTTGTATTCTAATGAAGCATATATAATTTATGATTCTCACTATTAAGGTTTTCCTGGTACACTAAAAAAAAATTCTATTCCTTTATTCATTCATTAAAATCAGAGGAAATATCATCCATTCTCTTCTGTTTCTGTAACACGAATTATTATACAATGAAGTCTTACGTGATTGAATTCTATTGCAATACAATTTATGGCTTTTTTCTTCATAATGAAGAAATCCTATAGCGATTTTACTTCTTCATAATAAGGTGGAGTATTTAATGCTGGTTGGAATTCTAAAATAAATTATTTCCTTTATAAAAGTAAGGTTAATACTTTATCTTAAGAAGGAAAACTTCTGTAACTCGCAGACGGAAAACAAAAGAAAAAGAAGAAATAAGTAATTTTTTTTTTTATTTTAAAACTGTTTGAAGGAAAGTATTATTTTAACAATGTTTCAGACAGAAAAAAAATCTTGTAATCTGACAAATCAAAAAAATATCCGAAAGATATTTTTAAAATTTATCTCAAAATATTTAATTTTACATTAATTTATTCATATCTGGCTCGCTTATAAAATTTCAGATATAAAAAAAAGTTCTTTTAAACATGTGCCAATAAATTCGTTTTCAAATGGGGTTTCCCTTTCCTTAACTGTAACCAGCATTAAAAAATATCCTTCATTCGATATATGTTACAAAGTTTTCATCATAAAGCAATTTATGTAAATATATCATCCACATTAAATATTAAGTACTTAGAACTTAAGAGTTGAAAGTATAAAAATATAACACTATGAACAATTTAAAAATTATTAAAATTATTGTTAAAAATTATTTAAAACTAATGATTTCAGTAAGAAAATCTTTAAATTACAAAATTATAACTATGACAAAAAGGCAAAAATATGGCATAGAAATTTAACAAAGAAAAGAGAAATCCAGTAAAAATAAAAAGTTGGAAACGCAGCTATTTAATACTGCTTCCAACAGGCTGTTGGCAGATGAGAGCACGGAAGCGATGATAGAGGTCATTTAAATGATCTGTGCATAAAGATCGATTATTATGCTGTGCACTATGTTGTGAACTTGTGTTTAATCCTGCTGTCAGTGTATCAATAAGAATATAAATCATAAATTCAATATTGTTAATAGATACAAAACTAAATATTGAATGTAACAATTGAAAAACTAAAATAATATTAAAGCAAATCAAATAAAAGAAAAAGTTATAAATAATTAACCAAACATTTAAAACCTAAAAACGGGAAATGAAAAAAATATGTTAAGGTACTAGAAAATTTATAAGAGAAAGCAAAGTAAAAAAAGCAAACATTTAGAATAATAGGGAAATAATATAATTAATACTATTCTATACTTTTGAATGGAATAGTGTGGGTTTATACTGGTAATTACTGATTAAACTATCACACTATCATTATATATATATATATATATATATATATATATATATATATAATGTTAGTATGATATATATATATAAGTCGGTACATTTAAATCGCGTCACAATAAAGAAACTTAAAATTAAAAGTAATGAATTTATTCATGTTCTCACGACAAAAAGGCTGATACATCAGGAATAGGACTGGACGACACACGTCAACTCACTCTTGTAAAAAGGTAGAAAGCTACAGATTTTTTTTATTTGTTTTTGCATGAAGTTAAATCAAGGATTACTTAAATCACGTGATAATAGATGTAGGGATATTTAGGTATTTTACAAGAAGACTAATTGTCGCGTAGAGGTATCTCTATTAGTTCAAAGAGTACGAAATACTGATTTTAGCAAACTTGGAAACCTCGTGATTGCGTAAATTAAAGATTAAAAAGAATGGGGTCACGAAATAACGATGAACGCACTAGAATGACAAATAAAATATAGAAGAAATTAATTAAATTTAAGGGAAATCATAACATATATGTGTTGTTGTAATAATTAATTTTGAAATTTGTTATGCATTTTAAAGAATGGTAATTTTCTTCATAGTAATAGTAATAAATTCAGAAAAAAATTCAATTGATTTAAAATATAAACATTTATTTCTATTATTGTTCTAGCAATTTACAAACTTAAAGTTAACTCCAAGCGACTAAAAATTCATAATATTTAAATGAATTTCAAAGGTATGGTGACTTTTCACTGTTAATTAATAACTTTTGGTGGGCAGTGACACTTAATATGTCAGCAATGCTGCGTGAAAACTGTATGCTAAAGAATTAGTGACAGTGATAAAAGGATGACTTAATTCGCCTTCCTCACATTAATTTTAGAAACTTAAACATTATCAAAATTTCAGCTTCTAGGAAAGCTCTCTTCTAAACTTTCAGTATAAACATTAATTGGGCTCTTTAGTTTGAATAATCAGTAAAATACATTTATTTGATACAAAAAAAAACATTATTTCTAATCAATTAAATTTTGAAAATATAGTGATATTAACCTGCACTTTTCAATCTATAGTTACAAATAATACAATCGACAATTTTTAAGCAACCTTAAAAGGTTTTATTTCGAAATACTAAGATTTTAAGTAAATTTGTCTACAACGAAAAAATTCTAGCTTTTCCTTTTATTTCTAAAACTTTTCCTTCTTATAGACTTAAGCGTGCACCAATACCGGAAATTTTCAAACGCCGTGCACAGCGTGAATATGGAAAGCAAATTACCTATTGTTCTTGGCAGTAAGCCGTCATATTTTGTGAAGAAAGTTATGATCAAACTTCCTATACACAGTTTTTATTAGATTGATTAGCTGTCAATCGTCGCTTAAAATCTTGTACCCATTTTCTGAAAAAGATGATGCCATTTTACTGTCTGATTATCTTCTATGGAACAGGAAGTAAAATTGTTTGATGACTGTTAAGACAAGTTTTTATTTAATCAAAACAGTTTAATGCGAAATAAAGAACGAAGAAAAAAAATTTAACCCCAAAGACCCTTACCCTTAATTCAAATTTATGACATTAATTTTGTTTGCTTAAGACATTTTCTTCAATTCGGAAGAAAATATGTCATACAGTCCACACCGGACCTATATATATATATATATATATATATATATATATATATATATATATATTCATAGAAAACTGAAAGAAATTTTTTATAAGTGTAAATTTCATGAAACTTTTTTCAATGGCTTCGAATGAATTCAATACTTGGGTAAGGAAAAACATATAGCGTGTTTTTTAAACTATGGCTAGTCTAAACTAAAGCTATAGTCTGTATTTTCTGAAGTTTTAATTACTCTAAAAGGTTCTGTAAATTTCACTGCTTGGTTATTTTTCTTTTGCTTATGGTTTTAATTTTTTCTTGAAGAATTTAATTTTTTTTGTTTAAAATCATTTTAAATTACATTAAAAGTAATCAATATCGATCAAAGGATCAATATCCGAAAACTTAAATCTTTATAAATTTGTACTGAAAATATATAAAATTTTACGGGTATTGTGACATATTCAATTTTTAAAAAACAAACGATTTAATCTTAATGTGATGCTTTTTTTTAAAATACTACCTATTCAACTTTTAAAGGCAAACGATTTAATCTTAATGTGATGCTTTTTTTTAAAAAATACTACCTATTCAACTTTTAAAGGCAAACGATTTAATCTTAATGTGATACTTTTTTTAAAAATATTTTCTATTCAACTTTTAAAAGCAAACGATTTAAACTTAAAGTAATACTTTTTTCAATATTCTTTATTAAGATATATTTTCTTGGCAACACTAGATCATATTTTTGTTTCTTAGAAAATTTACTGGTAACGGACAGAAAAAAAATAGAATTGAGTTTGGTTCCAAGAGGTAAAGACGAACGTTGAAAAAGTGGTGCTTGTGAAAATTGTATACATGATTTATGTTTGAAAAGATGTGCGCAAATAAATGTGATGTCCTGAAAACAATTCATCTTTATTAATAGTCTGCAATACAGTACAGTATTAAATACATTTTTATGTATTTATTTATTTATAATATAAGACAATAAAGCAATAGAAATAATCTTGTTTAATAAAAGGCGATCACATCATTACGAATACGCAAGCGTGAACTGGACCATTGCAAAGTAAAAACAGAGATAGGAAGAAATTTTCAGAAAACATATTAATTTGATAATAAAATAAAATAACGACAATTACTTTGTAAAAAAAATTTAAATTACCCTGATCAAATACTGGATATTAAAAACTTTTAATATGAAAGATTATCTTAGAATTGCGTAATAAAATTTGCTGAGTCGGAATCAAATTTTTATGCTTAAACTTATCTTATTTCATTATTGTCTTACAAAAATAGTATCTTATTTCAATATAATTTAGCAAAACAGTTTTTACTTTTAACACCAATCGATTTTGGAATATTAAATATTATAAACAGCTGGTGATTTTTTTTTTTTTTTCAGAATAATCAAATCTCTTTCAGAGGAGAAAAATTTGATTTTTCGCGCCTCTTTTTTTATTAGCCATCCAAGGGGCTATTGTTTCAGTTGGATCACTTTTCGCGTAATAAATCACTTTCAATTTTGTATCGTTTGCTTCAATTTAAATACATTTAGCTTAAATATATCTAATTTAATTATTTATCGTTTGCTTTAATTTTAATTACATATAGCTTAAATAAATTCAATTTAATAAGAGTAGTTATCGTTTGTTTTAATTGTAATTACATGTAGTTGATATAATATTTAATTCAAGGATTTATCGTTTGCTTTAATTTTCATCACTTGTAGCTGATATAATATTCAATTTAATAATTTATCGTTTGCTTTAATTTGAATTACATTTGGCTTAACTATATTCAATTTAATAAATTATCGTTTGCTTTAATTTGAATTACACTTGGCTTAAATATATTCAATTTAATAAATTATCGTTTGCTGTAATTTAAATTACATTTAGCTTAAATATATTCAATTTAATAAGAGTTATCGTTTGCTTTAATTTTCATTACATGCAACTGATATAATTCGTATTTATTTCAATTCTATTATTTAACGTTTTCTTTAATTTTAATTACATTTAACTTAAATATATTCCATTTAATAATTTAATTTCATTTAATTTTAATATCGGAAAAATTTATTTTTGTCCATTTCTCGATATTTCATCTCGTTTACTTTAATTCTTTTATTTAATTCAGTAATTTAATAATAAAAAAACCCGCACCTCGGATAGCTAAATCTTTTCTTTGCAAAACTTTGCATAGAACTTTTTTAAATTCGTGTTTATTTATTATTTTTATTTTATTTATTATTATTATTTTACTTTTTCGCTTTTGCATTTTAATTTCATTCGCTCATGAAATAGCAATATGTGGGTGAATTGCAGATCGTTATTTGAAAAATAGTAAAACATTTGGATAAAAAACTTATGCTCTATTTTTAATTGAAGTTTCTTAAGAAAACCATTTTAATAAAAAATAATAATAATAATCAGTTAAACAGCTTATGCACTGCAGTAAAAAAAAATGGGACTCAACTAGTCAATTTTCACAATTCTCATTGCATTTGGACAAAATTAATATTAGTGTTAATTGTTCTAATGGAACTAAATTATAGAGGTAATACAATTAATCATTTAACTTAATTAACATAGCTCCTAAAAACTTCTATGAAACAGATTTTTTCTATTGTGAAGTGTAATTTTTTCACATATCTGATTCACATCTTAAATTTAACCTATGCTTCAAATTTTGTAAGATTCTGCTTCTAATTTTCTGAGTTATGGGGGGGGGGGGGGTGTAAAAATATTTTTTTCTTTTTGAAAAATTTTTTATACAAATATTTTTGCTTTAGAAAAAATTTATTAACAAAAAAGTTG
>BMAW01086375.1:0-10656 GCA_019974015.1 Nephila pilipes
TTTTTTTTGAATTAACATTAAATTTAAGAAATTAAAGTGGCCAGAAAATGGAAACCATGATTGATTTCCTTTTTTTATGAAATAAAAATTACTTAAAAATTATTCACGTTTATTCTGGAAAACAATCACTTTATCAATGTTTTCATTTTTTGAGGGAATAAAAAACATTTAATTATTGGACACAGCTATTCGGAAAAAATTACTTTTATTTCTATAGCTTACTAATCAAATTATAGCATGCTAAATAATTTCAATGTACATTAAAATGAAAACAAATACATAATTTGTTGTAAATCTCTCATAGTTAATCATCTTCAATAAATATATTATTAGAGCTTAAACTAAGAGATTATTTTTCAAGAAAAAAATATTGATGCAGTGCGTTGAGTAATTTTTATAAGTCTTCAAAATTAATGTGGCAAGTGATATTTTAGAACTTTTGACCATTATGTTACGGAATTATTGCTCTGGTTTTTTAGTCTGAAGAAAAAGAGCATTTTTAAAATTTTTCTTCCCATACTCTTTCTTTGTGGTAATTTTTTTAAGGTGATAAGAGATTGGAACTATTATCAAGTGTAAAATTAGATTCTTTTTAATCTAACTCTTACAATTAAATATCCTGACTCAAATTACTGACGAATGAAAAATTCCCATAGGAATATTAATCGAAATTTAAACCGTACAGAAAATAAATGGAAGGAAAAAGTCTTAATGGGTAAGCAGTTCAAGAAGATTTCATGTAAAATACCATGTTAGCAATCATTTTTTTCTAGCAAGTTTGTTATTTTGGAATAATTAATCTTGTCTCAGTAAATGTTTTAATAGCAAATTATCACATTAAGAGCCTTATAGTACGTATAAGCAATGCATTGAATTTTGCTGCAGATTTGCACTGGAACTTTCATTATTTTTACACTCTTTCGGATACACTTCATTATATTCACATAAATTCAATACTGCACATTTGGAGAAAAAAGTAGAAATTACATAAGATTAAAAATTACGTTCGTGAATTCAAAATGTCAGATAGAGGGGAGCTTTTAGAAACTTTGATGAATTTCAAATAAGAGGTTTACATATAACGCAACTTTAATTAAAGAGAGAAAGATTTAGAAAAAGTTATATTTAAATAAATCCTAGTTAAAGGAAACTCAAAAGAAATCACTTCTTTTGTTAAAATCAGCAGATTTTTTTTTATTAGCATCTGCTTTATATATTTTCTCAAAAATTAATATCAACGAAATTTTATTCTCAAAAAAATGACAAATTAAATTGATGTGTTTACCTAAAAAGAATTTTAAATTGTTTCAAATAACTTAGTATTAAATTCTTGGGGTGATGTAAGTTTGTTTTTTAAATAAAGTACAAAAAAATATCAAGACAATCTTTACAAAAAACATTTTGCTTCTTAAAAATGTTATCAAAAAATATGTATCTTGCCTGAAATCATAGAATTTTGGAGTGAAAACATAAATATATCTTTACAAATACATTGAAATTAGTAAAATAATTTGGAAACACTAATTTAACAAGTTTTTCTAACATTTTTTTCTTTTTTTTATTTCAATGTTTGTTTTACAAATGTTTATAGAACTCCTTTTTCTTCACAATTGTTGACCTATTGTAATAAAGCATATCGAAAATAAACATAAAAGTGGAGAACATTTAACAAGATTATATATATGATGTTCGTGATAGAAAGCCAAATATTGCTGTTGAGTTTCTTGAGACTGCTAATCCAACAAAATCATAAGCTTTTTTCTGTTTGTTTCTCGATAAATAATTCGGATGATACCCGATATTATACGTATCATAAATAATTGAGCTACAGTAGAATCTCATTATGTTGGACCTCTTTGATTAGGATATCCGGATAACCCGGATCAGTTTACGAGAATAATCGTTTTTTTTTAAATGTTAATAAAATTTCAGCAAATTTCAAAAGTAAAATTTATTTGTTTCATCCAAATATTTTGACTAACTGTTTTCTTTACTGAAATCTTCTTCTAATATCTATGGATGTATGGAAGTATAATGGGGGAAATGGAAGCTTTTCAAACATTCTGTACAATATCAACAGATTCTTTGTTACACCTCTTATCAACAATGACTAACGACAAAATGTGGAGCATTGTCTAAATAGCGAATATCAGAAAACAAGCTTTATCACAATTTATTCACAAGCAGATGTCTATCTTTGGTAAATATGTTTCACACTTGATTTTTTCTATACAAATATGACAAATTTTCCTACTGTTACTTTAGATATCCCAAGACATCCCTGACAATCAATCCAAATTAACGAAATTTTACTGTATAGTCAGTGAACCAACGGTGTTTGGAACAGAGGAATTGAACAAAATATGCATATTAGTATAATCGTGATGTAATAAAAGTGTTAAATTAATAGGTATGTGTTATGCACAGACCAGTGAACTCGAATTTTTTATGGGAAAGGCAAGTCTCTTAAAAGTTCCTAAAATGGTTATACAAGGTGGTTATAATTAAAATGACCTTATTAAGAACCCTGTAGAACCTGGTTTTGTCTATCGGATTTTGAAGAAAATATTATATATGTTATATGGACCATGGGGAAAATATTTCCTCAATAAAAATAGATGAAATTGTGACCACCAGAAGGCACTTTACAAACATTTCCTATGCAAATTAATCAATCATATAAAGAAACTTGCAGGCAGAGCTAGAAAATTATTTTGCACGCCTTTGTCATCGGTATTCAAACCTTTATAGTAATAAGATTGAGTTTTACTACAGGTAAAATTGTTTTAACAGCATGGCAGAAATATCTTAGCTGCACTGAGTGAATATCATAATTTAAAGGGATTGCGAAAAGGGCCTGTGTATAAGAATGGTTTGAAGAAGATGATTATGAAATTTGAAGAGACTGGAGACTTGTCTGTACTACCAGAAAGAGGGTGGAAACCAGTGTCAATGAAACTGTCGAAGAAGTCACTACTACTGTGGTTGAAAGAGCCTACAGTTCTATGTTAGCTATTCTTCAGCAAGTGCTCGATCGGTATTATGAGAGATGAAGATTTCGCGGTCGACAGTACGAAAAATTCTGTAAGTAGTGCACGGCAACTTAACTACCTCTAACTACGCTCTGATTTTGTTTGGAGAATTTTAGCGAGAACAGAAGTTGATGACGAGTGGCTTGGAAAATTCTTTTGTCACATGAGGAGTACTTTTCTTTAGATGGAATTGTAAATAATCAAAATTAATGTCCTACACAACAGCCACTGCATTCTAATTACGTGACTGCATGATGTTGATTTACTGATGGTTTTATACTCCGATAGTTTTTCTGTGAAACTCTCACCTCTGAAGGTCCTAAATCTAGCTGTGTCACGAGTGCATGGTACAGTGAACTCCTACTACAGCAGGACATTTCTTGTTTACAGGAACTTCAACGTTTGCAGACAACTGCCTTTATGCAATATTATGCAACTCCCCCATTAGGTGCTGTTAAAGAACTACTTCGAGCAGAGTATGGCTAGAATCATGTATTATCCAAAGCATTTCCAGATACTGGGCTTCTTCGTTCATCCAACAGAAATCCTTGTGATTTCTGGTTGTGGTGATTTCTAAAAGATCGTGTTTATGAAGAAGGAATCAGGAATTTATCCGAGATGAAAGCTAACATTATCCGCCATGTTGCTGGAATCCTTCTAGCGTTTCTTCGTGATGCCAGTGAACAAGCTATATTGCGCTCTCAACACTTAATTGATGGCAATGGAGCACTCTTTGAGCACATTTTGTAATTAAATAAATTTTAATAATTCTGTCAGATTCTTTTTTACGCGCCATAATTCATCTTGGTGGTGAAATGTTGATCTACTTTTATTGCAGGAATCACTTTTTCGTGGTCCTTATAACGTATATACCACGTTTCATCAAAATTCAATAAGTAGTACGGGTTCTAGAGAGATATGAATAAGACCACTGAAATCAAAACCACCCAGTATTTATAACATGAGTTTTTTTAAAATGTAATTATGAGAAATTTTATGCATAAATTTGCAAAATTAACGTATCTTAATTTTCATTTCCAAGTTGTAACAATATTTACGAGTATTAATAGTAAAACACTATCTTATACATATTTACACGGCTTCTGTTAAAATATTACTTCGTACAATAGAATCAAAGATTTAAATTTTGAAATAACATGGAAAAGAATCTACAATAATTATATGTGCATAAAAATTAAAATATTTAACACATTATTATATATAATAGTAGTCAAGATATTGGGTAGAAGATTGTGAAGAGAATAATTCTGAAGTCGCAGTTTGAAATTTCATCTATACCAAAAATAATAGCCAAGCAATTTTGAAACATATCCATAAAAAAACCATGTATTTGTCTCTTGCCAACGCACAAAATAATTAATTCGATAACCGTAAATTATGTACCTTCCTTTATCAACAACATAACGCCTAAGCACAAAATAACTAAAGCCCTTTGAAAATTGACGATATCAACTTCAATTTCATTTACAAATACGCTCTAAAAATTGAAATGTGTAGTCAGAAAATAATTACTAAACACTTAGCTGATACTTCATGTTGTTAACTTACGATATTTTCAGTATCAGCATATAATTTCATATGATAATATGATTCTTTAATTAATTTAAACAAAGTGATATAGCTTATAATTCATTCTTTAATTAACTTTAAAGAAGTGAATGATATTTCCACGGATTGTAATGTGGAACATCATTTCATTGCATAATTTATATACATAGGACATATTTTACTCAATAATATCTTTGAAAATAAATGCAAATGCATTATACAAATTAATCCATTTTGAGTATTTCAAAGTTTCATCTTATTTACAATATCAATGAGCAAGATGATTACAAGATTACCAGAACCCAAAACTACCAAATTTCAATGAAGAATGAATTTCAGAGCAAAATACTTTTTATTGTAATTTAAAACTGTCATATAGGTTTGGTTTTATATATATATGCTAATAATAGAGAAGAGAAGAGGAGGAATATATATATATATTATGTGTATATTAAATTATTAGCAAAATATACCAGTATCATTATACTCCACTACAGTTCTATATTTTATTGCAAGCTAGATATTTATTGCTATTGATTTTAATGATATAAAGCTAAGATAAATGCTAAGATATAAATCCAATTTTTAATCGTATAATTACTTATATGTCAGTAAACAGGAAATTAGGTTGTGAATGGGGATGCACGTACTAAACACTTATCAATTACACTTTTGGAAAGGATATTTTTGAAGTGTGAAGTGGAGAAAATAAGATAAAACTGAGGATTCGAACGTATCTTGAATTTTTAGAATCCCTGCTTAAAATACAAACGATTTTCAAAAAGATGACTCTTGCCGAGTTGTCTTTATTCCATAGCTGTAAATTGTTTGATACATTTTCACAAGAGTAAAAGACAGTAGAATGACAGAGTTATATACTGAGCAGGAAAAAATTTTAATTTATTTTTAATAACTTTTGTTATAAGAAATTTTAATTTATTCTTGTATGCTCTTACGATTACTAAAACTAATATGTTTAGATTTCATATTCACGGAGATTCAAAAACAGTCTTAATCAAACTTTTTCCGACAAATTTTTAAGAAATTTCTAAATAGTATTAACAATGATATAGTTTTGTGTGCATGAATTTTTTTTTAAAGAGAAAAATAAATTAATATTTTTTAAAAAGTTTTGAAAAATTCTTTCAAAGTTAACAAGATTCATGCATTTTTATGTGTGTGATTTTAAGTAAAATAATTAAGTAAACTTTTTTAGCAATTGTTAAAAAGTCTTCACAATTAATAAAATAAAAAAATATTTTATAGAAAGTCTTTTAGGACGTCAGAAATGATTGAAATCTCTGTTACAATTATCGGTTGTATGTGCCCCTATAATTATTGAACAATGTAGGTAGTATACAATCATGATGCCTAGACAACTTAAAGATCCTAGCCTTAAAAGTAATTTGAGCAATCTAGCTGATACTAAACGTAGGAGGTCTTACTATAAACATTAATACAAAAACATATCATTTTAAATCAATTGTAGTTTTCAAAGAAGTTTTGGTCACCAGTATGCAAAATAAACCTTCAACAAGAAATGAATTCAAACCATTCAGAGTAAGAAATTATACAGGATTGCTCGAAAAAGTATTTTTTATCATGAAAATGGAAAACCAACTTTCTTCTAATATTTATAATCATTTTCTTTAATTAAATATTGAGCATTTTGACTCTTCTAACTTTGGCTCCACCTTTCTCTGGTAAAGCCATTAACATTTATCTCATGAGCATTCTGCTCTTTGTTTACAAAAGTCTGATCCAAGTGAATTTTGACATCTTCATTTGTCGTAAATCATTTCTAGATTAGTTATGTTTATAAGGGTGATAGTCTAATAATGATACAAGAATACTAAACCTGGCAAAATTGTTAGGTGAATCACACCCATCTAACCTGTAACAGCTATTGATGGATTTATAAACCTTGCACTTGACTGATCATTATCATTGAGTAACACTACACATTTTCTGTTGATCATTCTGGGCTTTTCTGTTTCATTGAATCAGCATATTTATTTATTTTATGGTAGTACATTCACAAATTAATTGTAAAGCTCTCTAGTAGCAGTTTAAAAACTATTTTCTGAAAACAGAGGGTAACACTTTTTTGTAGAAAATTTATAACTGGAATAGTTCGAATTAGCTCATTTATGATACTCCATGATCACTTGATTTCTACATTAGAGTAATTTATTCGTCTATTATAATTTGTTTGGATGCATCTCCAATATCAAAATTAAATATTGTCAACTATTTTTGGCTCTGGCTTTCTATCAACACATCTTCTCAATACACATTTCGTAATTTTTTGTTTGAATTACATTCTTATCATTTCAGTAAAAAAAAGCAAGTCGAAACATGCCAAAAATAATGCTTTTGATCTTTCGTATCTTAAGGAATTCTTAAAAATATTATATATAATCAAGGTTTTTCTTAAACAAATGAATCTTGATATTGCAGCTGTTATTAATATAAAATGAAAACACCCCTTAAAATGAAATTTCTAGTTAGACTAGCAACTAGCGCCTCTGTTGGAAAAAATTAAATTCTTTCCGTGTAACCCAATACTTACATACAATGAAAATGTATTTTAAATTGAGACCGATCTGTTCACCATAGTATTTATATTAATTTCAATAAGGTCACTTTATAACTGTGGATACGCAAAAAATAAAGAAATATAATTATAATGCAATTATTTATTGTAATTTTATCTTTATGAACACAACTTATCATAAACAGTTAAAGGTACTAAAATATTTTTCGAAATCACATTTGCAATTAAATTCCTACACACACAAACACATTTTAAACCCATATCGACATATTTTTACCCACTGTACCAACTTGTATTTGTTCGTATTTTACTTAAAACATGATTCCATTTCTCAAGTAACTCAATGACAAAAACGATTTAAACCTATCTTCCAGATAAAAGAAATAATGATAAAAACGGTCATCAAAATAAATATAAATAAATATATAGTTTTGAATCTGACAAAACAACGAATAGTTTTCTCGCGAATATGAAAAATCGAGTCAATATGAATTCAGGTATTTCGACTTCCAGGAAATTGAGAAAATTTGATGTAAAATTGAGTAAAATGAAAAAGTACATTGAAAAAACGGAAAATAAATTTTCTACTTAAAATAGCTATTTAATTCGGAATTAATGAACAAACAGTCCAAAAAAAGAAGCTTACAAAATTACCAAGGTTATACATTCGAAACAGTAATTTAGTGAGTCAATAACATGATAATTGTACTAATGTCTTGAAATGAATTTTTAATACATTTTTATCCAAAACTCTTTAAAACGTCTTATTGATATGGAAGTAGCTTTGACTTTTTAAGTAACAAATTTGCTTATAACAATAACATATTGATGGACACATTTAAGTCTTATAGTTACAATTACGAGAGCAACGCACATATATATGCTATTTTCGGTAATATCAGCATTATATATTTTGAAATAGTTCGAAGTATATTTATTTTCATTACAGACATAAATCACAGGGAAATTTTAGTTTAGTTGCTGAAAAAGAAAATAAGCATCTGCTATCGTGAAATTTAACGAGAAGCATTCTCGCGGATATAAAAAAACTCACAATTGAAAACTGAAAAATTATATATATATTGGGAGAAACTGTATCTTTTACCTTATATTTTTATATTTAATAATTTTATTTCGTGCATATTTCCTGATTTCTAAAAGATTGACATGAAACTTATTTTCCGCTAGATCTAACCAATTTATCATTTGCCCCTACCTGCTTAAAATATAGTTTTAAGATAATAATAAATGTTTTACAGCAACCACAATCCACAATCATTTGAGATATCCCGGACATGTATATATTTCTTATGTAATGTATGTAATGCTTATGAATCAGTAGAAAAATTTTACCTTTATTCGGGTTAAACATTTTTCTTGGTTGTAAGCTTACTTTATTATAATATTGAAAATTAGGGGTGATTAATCTAATTTTTTAAAATCAAATTCTCATTTTTAGGATCCTTGGTACTCTTAGGGTAATATCCCTTTCTTTTGGAAAATTAACATCAGCGGGAGCTGTAATGATTAAAGGTTAGATACTGAGTTCAAACCTGAAATCAAATAAAAAATCTTTCTGATTAGAAAATAGCTCAAATTATTCAATTAAAAGTGAAAATTATTAAAAAGCTGCAGTTTTTCTTTAACTTTTAATTTAAGTGTATTTAACAATATTGATTAAAGTAGAGTATAATAATTCTTTCTGGAAAATGCTTATGATGAAAAAAAAAACACAGTCTGGTTTTATAAATCAACTAGAAATAAATATAATCTCTTATTGAAATCATTACTTTGAGCATAACTTAAACGTATCATAAATAATATATATTATTATAATTTCCTCAATGAAATTTGCTCACTCCTATTTTTTTTATATTTATTCAATGTCATAAAATGTGAATATATATATAATGACCAATTAATTTCAAGTTTTAATAATTCCTTATATCTTCATTTAGTCAATTGCTATTCTACATCCCATAGATTCATCATTAAGCAATATCACATCTTCAGACTGGGTGAACAAAAATTCAATGCAAAACAATAGGACTAGAATTTATTTGTTGCTAGAAGTAACATTTCGGTGAATTGTTCTCGAAACGAGATATGTTACAAATACCATTTTTCAAATGCCATTTCAAGGCGCTTAAGTACATGTGTCTTTTCCATTCCTCGTATAGTGGAATTTATTCTAGTATTAGGACTCTGTGGAATCATATTTCTTGTACAAAGGACGATATTTGTTTGGTTATTTGTGAGAATGCTTTTGATACTTTCTGTCATTTAGTGTTAGCTTCCTTTATTTGATTTTAGTTGGAGAGAAGTGATATTGTTTGAATATGGAAATAGCGGGCTTCATTTACAACAGGAAAAATTTTGTTTTGTAATAATTGAATAAATTGGAACATAAGAAATGGAGTTTCTTAAAATTATTCTTTGAAATAGGCAAATAAGACAGTGAAAATAAATAAAGAATTAGGTCATTAATTTCATGAAAGCAATTTTACTGCTAAATTATCGTGATCATTACAAAAGTTTCATTAAGAAAGCATAATATTATTAATAGTAAGTTAAATTTTTAGTGATTGATTGTTTATTAAAGTCACAGAAGTAATACGAAGTCTAATGACAGCGAACCTCATAAAGTTCAACCACCTTTAAGTGACGATGACGGCGTCTGAGCTGGAACCGTACCTCTCTCCAAATTTGCACGCCATACCAATGGTAAGACAAAAAATCTCGACACATTCGTTGTGCTTTGCTTTTTGGTGGGTCTTTGTCTCCATTGTAGCCTCGTGGTCATGCTGGCGGATTCTTGCAGCAGGTATTGTTTCCATTGAGTTCGAGCTCTGATTCCACTAAAGACCTTCCGTATAGTGAGGATGATTCAAGCTAAATATGTCGAGGTTCCAAACAGTACTTTTAGAGTGGTGTAGAAGCTTGAAGAGAGAGGTGCTAACTCAAGTGCCTTCCTTATCATAGGACCGAGTTTCAAAATTATGTTGTTCGTCGCCAATAGCCATTGTGTTGCTTCTAAGCGTGGCGTTAATAGACAATCAATTAGAAACAACTAAGCGATGGGTCCTTACTAAAATCAGGAATGAACCCATGATTCGACGGAAAGTGTATCATGCACGATTTCGCGATCCTGAACAATCGGCTGTAGCAGCCATATAATGAAATAAAAATACACTGACTGAAAATATCATAATTTAATGCAATTTCAATTTTAAGAATTGTAATGCACATATTTGTTTTTTACAATTCTTTACAAAATAAGAAATCTGGTTTTTTAAATTACAAGTAAAAACTTAAAATACAGTAGATCATTATATGATTTATTGAATGATACACACACACACACACAATCTTTGATTATCATACTAATCTTCAAAGAGGGAATCTTGATTGTAATGTATTGAATAAACCCGATGTAAGGAGAGTACAATGTTTTTACTGAGTTTCGAAATCAGCCTTTCTGGCTTAAGTACATATCAA
>BMAW01086378.1:6522-36569 GCA_019974015.1 Nephila pilipes
TGAAATGTAGAGTTTCGTCCCTAATTTCTTAAAGAACTTTGATTAATTATTTCTCCTAAAAACATTTTTCAATTCCATTATCAGAAGAACCTAATAAAGAATAAGATGTCGAGCTAAAAAGTTAATTTTCTTTTTGTCAAGAAATGTAATTATGAAATGGACGAAATGTAATTCAAATTAGACAGAACTGTCCCAAAAAATGCACTGTATTCATTAATTAAATTTTCATCAAATGGTCAGGAAAAAAATATTATCATATAAAACACGAGCATATTTTATTCAATTAGAAAAAAGAGAATTTCGTATAATTACTAAAACATACCTCGAGATAAACCTTTTCCTAACTTTATTTTTTATTCCGTATTTTTCTGCGTCCATAAAAAAGGTTACTTTTCCTATTCTTACAGTTATTAAATTGAATTCCAAGGCATAGGGGATTACTTCCCTTTGGGTACACTTTTTCTAGGAAGAATTTACCCAAAAAATATTAAATAAAAACAACGCTTTCTTGAAAAATGTCTTTTTTTAAGATGGAAAAATCCCTTTATTTATTAATGAAACTAAAAAAAAAATATTTGATATTATTTCATTTTCCAATTCTTACAAAGGAGATAAATCCGAATGAGCTTAATTCTATTTGTAAAAGTCATTTGAAAAACCTAATTCTTTTTATTACATCACGATAACCACTGGGTTGTGATTCGTAATTCAATTAACGGCTTACTAGCTAATAGCTAAAAAATTCATAAGAAATGAAAAACTTATTTCGTATATTGCCTTTGATAACTTAATCTCTAGCAAAAATACGTAATTTATATTTTTAAAAATGACTTTAGAATCTTGTAAGATATTTAATATTTCTTTTGTCTTTTGGTGAAGTACAAAAATTGGAGGAAAGAATATACTTATAGTAAGCAAGGTATAGAGTTTTATATAAGACTGTCTTAATTTTTTTTAAATCAGTTTCTTAAAATTTTGTATTTCACTTTCGTATATCCTAAAACTTTGTTGATTCTCGTTTTACAAATATATTTTTGTTAATCATTGTATGGTGAAATACATATTATATTTGATGCAGAATATAATTTGAAACCGATAATGATTTTAAATATCAATGAACAATTAAATTTTTGGCAAAAAATTGGACTAAAATCCTATAATTATCACCATGTAAACTATTTATGTTAATATTTTAAGCAATTTCAATATATTTACATATAATTTTTGCTAAATTTATTGAAAAAAATACAATGTCATACAAATAATTTTTTACCTTCTAGTAGATTATATTTAAAATATTTTTCTCGGACATATTTATAATATGAACAAGCTTAAGAATTATTGATTGATTGTTTATTAACATCGAACTTCGAAACAAAACGAAAGCTGTTAGTGAAGAAGCACGTAATTTTGAACCATAGTGAAGTGTAAAGGATGGCATCAATTCTCAAAACAACCACTCAGTTTTAAACGAAGGGCTTTGAGTTCCGACATAATTAAAGTGAACCAGTACCATCATACAATGAACAGATTGAAGAAAGAAGAAGCAAATTTTATTCATAAAATTCGAAAAATAAGCGTAAAAATATATTACAAGAATTAATGAACAACTGTGAAAATGGACTACATTTTTGAGAACTCATATGTGATTGTTCTAACCCAATCCGTACAACTTAAGCATGCAATACTTATAATACCCAATCTGAAGTTGGACACAAATAATTTAAAGTCTATTTTCCGTAAAGGCCAATTGTGTTCGTTTTCCTGCCAAATAGAAATTTAAATTAATTGTAATTAAACGAAATTCCTCTTTTTTTTTTCTCGTGAGATGAAAATATTTCAGCTACATACATTTTCATCTGTGGAGAGAAAAATGGATTTGATCAGTAATAAAATACATTATTTAATTTTGAGTTTCTCACTTTTTTGTATTCATTATTTTATCATTGTTAATTTTCACAAAACTTTCACCATAAAAAATTTTTTGTAACATCTAATATAAATGGCGTTCCAAATTTTACATGGTACTACAAAATATTTGCTGTGCAGAATAAATAAAGATATTATTTTCAACTGGATCTCAAAATTCATCATGGGATGCTAAGTGCAAGCTAAACAAAATTGGCTCTAGCTCAGACATTTCCTTCACACTTGATACTGTTCAATATTGAGATATTTGTCACAAATATTCTTGGTGTTGCTCTATAAAGACTTCATAAAACCAAAAGTAATATATAACTATTAAATTTTGTAATTATAACAGTTCAATTGAAAAGTCCCCGGCCTGACACGTACATGGCGCTACTAGAATTAAATCCATATGTTTTTTAGTTAGCCCTAACCCTCAAAAGATGCGTGTATAAATTTGACAGCTGTCGGATCATTAGTTTGTGAATTATAGCATTTTGAGTCAAGCAACTTTTGTTATTGTGAAAAAAATGGATAAATAGGAATTTCGCGTGTTGATAAAATATTGCTTTTTGAAGGGAAAAAATACAATTGAAGCAAACGCTTGGCTTGATGCCGAGTTTCCAGACACTGCTCCAGGAAAATCAACCATCAAGGATTGGTATGCTAAGTTTAGACGTGGTGAAATGAGCACCGAAGACGTTGAACGCCCAAAAGAGGTTGTTACCGACGAAAACCTTAAAAAAATCCACAAAATGATTTTGAATAACCGTCAATTGAAATTGAATGAAATAGCAGACACACTAAAGATATCAACTGAACGTGTACATCATATCCTTCACGAATATTTGGGTATGAGAAAGCTCTGTGAAAAGTGAAGCCGCGCGAGTTCACTTTTGACCAAAAACAACGAAGCGTTGATAATTCGGAGCAGTGTTTGAAGATAATCAAGTGTAATAAAGCCGACTTTTTGCGTCGATATGTGACAATGGATGAAACATGGCGTCATCATTTCACTCCGAAGTCCAATCGACAGTCATCCGAGTGGACTGCACACGATGAACCCGCTCCAAAGCGTGGGAAAACGCAACAGTCGGCTGGCAAGGTCATGGCGTCTGTATTTTGGGATGCGCATGGAATAATTTTCATTGGCTACCTTGAAAAAGGAAGAACCATCAACAGCGACTATTACATAGGATTGGACCGTTTGAAGGACGAAATCGCCAAAAAACGGCCGTATTTGAAGAAAAAGAAAGTACTGCTTCACCCAGACAATGCACCGTGTCACAAGTCAGTGAAAACGATGACAAAAATCCATGAATTGGGCTTCGAATGGCTTCCTCATCCACCGTATTCTCCAGATCTGCCCCCCAGCGACTATTTCCTGTTCTCAGATCTCAAAAGAATGCTCGCTGGGAAGAAATTTTCGTCGAATGAAGAGGTGATCGCCGAAACTGAGGCCTACTTTGAAGCAAAGGACATCGTACTACAAAAATAGTATCGAAAAGTTGGAGGGTCGCTATAATCAATGTATCACCCTTGAAAAGAATTATGTTGAATAAAAAAAACTTATTTTGCCAAAAAAATGTGTTTTACTATGGTAGGTCGGGGACTTTTCAATTGACCTGTTAATGTAATAGAAACCACGCTTCGTTTTTAAATGCTAATTAACAATAAAAATTAGTAATTAATTAAAAACTGAGATAGATAGAGAGATTATTAGCCTAGATAATTTTTAAAAAATGATTCTTATTCACCAGTGATTCTACTATTTTAATTGAAGATTAAAGATGATTAAAAATATTCTTTGGGGAAAATGTGTGATATGATGTTTATTAACGTCGGACTGAGAAGTAACACGAGGACTTAATTGGTAACGAATTTCTTAATTGTGCACTTCTCTCAGTTAAACGACGAGGATGACAGCTGAGCTGGTACATCCATTTCCAAAACCTAACTCCACGCCAATGAGAAAACTTGAACCTCAACTTATTTAACGTGCATCATCTTTGCTGCACAGCGTGTCTGCAGTGGCCTCAGTAGTTGAACCCACGACTAGAAGAAACGCTTATCCGAAGTCCACGCCCATGACTTCTAGGTACCGTGGACACAATGTTCTGCTATATAATTACTTGGTTAAAAGAATAATAGGCCTAGGATATCATTAAACAATAAGAAGTGGATAAAGTAGCTCCATCCTTCTTTGTTAAAATGAATTGTCACAAAATATTTAAATGGAATGAATAGTGAATCAATATTTTAAAAAAATTATTTCATATTTAATATTGTTTTAGCGATTTGATAGTAAAATTAATTGTAAACTAAGAACTCTATTATTGATTTCTTGATTTTTTTTTACAATGGAGATTTACTTTTCCATTCAACTCAAGTGAACGATAATTTATTTTCCAAATATATTTTTGAAATTATTTAAATACGCAGCAAACTCTGCTCTGTTTATTACTTTTATGTTAGCTGTAATTTGAATACATTACGCAGAAAACTCTCTTTTTCATACATTTAAAATGTTTGTCTCATTTTTAAATGGGAATATATGGAAAAAGGCTTTTCAAAATCCTAAGAGCGCTAAAATATTTTAAAAATGTAGATTGGCAGTGAATTATTCCTCACTTTTTCAATATGGAAGACATTTATCACAAATAAACTGAAAGTATGTCTGTAAGAATATAGTATTACGTAAAAGCAAAATGAAGGAGATAACTTACATATGTTACTGTATTTTAAATCTAAGAATTTTGTTTTACATACATTTTTTTCTAAAACAGTGAAGTTAGAAAAATATTTTTTCTTAAGATTAAATCTGTCAGTTCCATGAAAAATGGAATTTTACCAAGTAATTGTTATGTAATTATTCCCATCAGTACTATTATTGTAATGTTTAAGAAACAAATAAGTTACTGAAAAAATCTGAGAAGAAAATTTGTAGTTTTGTTTTTGAGACCATAGAGGGGGGTGGGGGAACGAACCTCAAAAAATTTTCAAACCTTATGAAATATCAAAATATTTAATTTATTTATATTTGATAATGATGTAGCTAGTAGCATTATCTAGTGATATACGTCAATGTTAGTATTTGTCTTCAAACGAAGTATACATTTCACGTATTATCAAATTTATAAGTTAGTATTCGTCCTATTTTATAATAACCATACCTATAACGTAAATATAACACACACACACTCTTTCTTAATTCAAATCGTAATAATATTAAGATTTATATACACATGGATATGTTCCAAAGATAATTAAGAGCAAATCATGTTCGCGACGAGCAACATCCTTCTATGTAATATAATAGTATTTGCCAAAATCTGAATGAGTTCGGAATTAGTTTTAATTAACTAATTTTCGTGAATGAGGCCAAATCATTAATTTTCAAACTTATCACTTGAGGATATCTGAATCGAAGTCGGATATTCACCTTTCTCTAAGTTAAAGATGAAAATGATGAATGGAACTTCGAATGGTTGCTTTAATTAGTTATTTAAAATTATGTTTGTGCTTCGAATTTGCTTTCACGTCAACGTTCTTATTTTTGATGAAACTATGTAATGAATTGCGTAGTTAATAGTAGTTTTCATGGTGAATTTTTACTAAAAAATACTTTTTTAAGTTTGGATCGTTTTTCTGAAGTTTTTATTATTTATTTATTGTGAACATAGATTTAATATGAAAAGTTCATTTAATTTTACATAAAAAAACTAGTTAATTGTTTGAATTAATTAATAGTTGGATTAATTAATTAATTCGAATCAAAAATTTAATTAACTGAATTTCTATGTGACCATGATAAATATTATAATTCTGTGGGGAAAAAATCTGCATGCGATAAAATTGGTTGACTGTAAAATTTTCTTGCATTCCATCCTCATGAGATATATTGCGCCAAACTCAAGGTAAAATATTTCCATTAAATCAAATAAAACTGTTTAAACTTTGTCAACAAATAATATATAGAATAAAGAGTAGTTTTTTTAAAAAATATATATATAAATATGGAATATACCCAATGTCAATTCTACAAATCAATTGATAAAATATGTAATTTTAAACTAATTTGGTGCAGAAACTAGGTCATATTCTCAATTTAATGAATAATGCTACTAATGTTAAGCCAACATAGTTCCTAAGAATTGAAAACGAAGCTTAAAATCTGAGGGTTGACCGATTAGGTTTTGATCTCGACAGAAACCGTCTTGAAAACAAAGGCTAAAACTAAGGCCGAAGGAAAATTAATTTTCGAAAGTGACAAATACACGTGCTGTCCTTTTCATTTAACCTGAATTACTTGTCAAGAACCTCTTATTCATCGTATTCAGACATCAATCAATATAAAATTCCATATTATGAATGTGGTAAATTCAGCCTGTCTGTAGAACAGATCACAAATTTGATAACATTCTTTTGAATTTAAAAGTATACAATCATAAGTTTCAAAGAATTGGCTATGTAAAATTTAAACACATTTTAATACATCTTTAATGCTGTTTTATTAGATCAAAGAATTTCTACCTATAAGAATTTCATAAGTTACCTCATGGCGTAAGTTTACAATTTAACTTCTTTTGGATGATTGATGTGGCTATGAAAAGAAATGCAACATTGTGCTCTAAAATCGATACAAATAAATTTTGTTGGATTTTGTGCTAAAAATAAAAATAAATAAGGCTTTGAATCATAGGTTTTTTTAAAAATATTTCAAATGTATTCTTATATCATGAATATTTTCAAAATTACTCTTAAAATTATATTTTACTTTACTTTCTCTATGCATTATACATACATATATATATATATATATATATATATATATATAGTCTTCACTTTATTTTGATTTCATACTGTATATTTCCGTGTATGAAACGAGAATTTTTACTGGCGTAAAATATAGACCCTGCTCATATATGGATCTGTCTTTAGCCGCGTGCAAGCGATAAATAACAAAACATAGCACGTTTTTATCACTGTCATTTATTCTTCCAAAGTTTATGAAGAAATAATGCTAAATGAAACTACCATTCTTTTTATGGAAATAAGTTGTTTTCTGTTCGAAAGTATTTTTATTACTGGTTTGTAGAGTCGTCGTCAAAACCAAAAGTCTGATGTTGGCGAAATTTGCCAACGAAAAAGTAACAAAACGTACATAAAAATAATAGTAGAATACCGTAGATAGCGCGCTCAAAAATATAAAAAGGGTTGAGTAGTATTAGTTTAACCTTGTATTTGAATGCAAACTTTATGCAAAAGAAAAAAAAAGTCGTATGAAAAAGTAAGGGTGAGCTTTTAAAAGTCCGTGTCAGATAGGGTTACCAGAGTTAACGTCTGAGAAAAGACGAGAGGTAGTCTCTCTTTTCGTCTGCATCTGGAGCTATACTTTGATTTAAACACTTTCCATGTTTCTTACCTGCTTAGCAATATTTTTGCCTTTCTGGAGACTTTTCAAATTTAACATGATTTTTTCCCCTTTCTGCTGATATACGGAATTTGAATTTTGAACAGAATTTTTAAGTAAAAAAGCATTCTCTTAGCCTCATCAATGATCGGTTTATATTCGGAAATATAAACTGATCAATGTATATGTATATATATATATATATATATATATATATATATATATATATATATATTGCAGTCCCGTTAATGGGTAATTGAGAGAAAGAGAAATAGCAGTAATGGGGGGGGGTAACAATAAATTGATAAAATTAAATGGTTGAAGTAAAATGAGATTGCTTCATCTATGGAATGTGAATTTTTATTACATTGTCTTTAAGAATTATTGAATATTTGAATTACGTCCGTCAGTGGAAAAAAATTTGAGGAGTACTGTACTGTAATATATAAGTATAATAAAATTATATAAAATGTAATAATAAAATGTATAAAAGGTTTTTCGGTACTTAGCATAAAATGTTCCTTAAAATAATTTTTTATACAATAAAATTCTAGCGGAATAGTTTAAGTTCTAAAATTTGATAAACTATCTAGATAACTAGACGATACAAAAATGAAATAAATTTTATAAAATTTAGATATTTTCTACTTAAATTTATTTGCGTAGATGTAAAGAATTTACTCTAACAAATACTTATGTGTCACAGGATTTAAAAAAGTTTTCTGCACATTGAATTAAATACTCATTTATCAATAAAATATATTTTATTTCAAGAGACCAAAAATAGTTTTTGCTCACGGTTATTAATTTTCTACTGTTCCTGTAATTAATTTATTTTGTTTGCTCTACAAAATTGCAATGCATAAACTACTTTTCAAACATTTTACACCTGACTTTAAAATAATTGTTTCTTAATTTAAATGAAAATTTTTCTTTCCAATACGAAATAGTTGTATTGATTTCCTACTTATAGCTAAAAACCTGGTATTACGTGATGTATGTTAAATGAGCACTATTAATGTGCATAATATAATATTTTATAATCAGTTTATAGAAAGTGGAAAATTTATACATTTTTATAGTACATTATCGGTAGTTTCATTTCCCTTAGACATATGTGTTCGTACCTTGTACCAGTAATTAAACTTCATTTTTTAAAATATATTTCCAATTAATCAAAAATGTCTCCTTACATCAGTTTGACATGAAAAACTCTCATAAATATTAAAAATTTATTTACTTATTTGTTAATGCACAACATTAATTTATGTATGATCAGTAATTCAAAATCAGATATTAGGGGATCAAATTATTCAGAGATTTAAGATAGTTGTAAAACTGCGTCGCATACTTAGCTTGAAATCTTCAAATTATATATATATATATATATTTAAAAACACGTTAATGAGAGCAAAAAATATTAAAAATAGAAATAGAAAAATTTAAAATGTTATGATCAGATTAAACAAGGGTGAAAATATTTTATGAATCCAAACTATATCATCAGGAAATCATTTTATACAAAATAATTATTACCAAATTAAATTGATCATTAGACAGTAAATATTTAAATATTTAGATAGTAAATAAAATATATTATAATTCTAATTTAATTCATTGAAAAAAATTCTTAAGTAATTATATAATTTGTAGATATTCAGGGCATTAAAAATATCCAAATAAGATAAGTTATTAGAAAAAATTAAATGACATTAATCTAACTTACTGTATATAAAATATAGTCTTAGCATAAATTAAATTACTAATTGGCACCCTTTCGCCATATCTCTTAAATATTTTCAATAAACACATAAAATTATTTTATGTTAATATGAAATAAGAGTATTAATATGACTTTCTAAGCCGTTTTCCAATTTAAAAAATTAATTTCTTATATAAATTTAAAAAAAGGCTATGTAATATTAATAAAAATAATAACTAATATCGCATTATTTTTATTATAAAGCACATTATCTGAGAGAATTTTTAAAAATGTTTAATACAAAATTTAACTGATTTAATATTAAAAAACTAAATATAACAAATAATTAATCCCATTAACCAATAATTTGACAATTAATACATTTATGAAGCTGTAAATGGATTTTTTTAAAGGAAAAATGGGTATTTCTAAATGTTGTAATTATTATAAAATTTCTGAAGGTTAAAAGTTTTGCCTGAAATCTAGAAACTAAATTATAATTATGTTGCATAAATTGAATAAATACATTTTTATAAGTCCGTATACGTATTTACTATTCTATAATCGAGTTTTATTAACTATAAATGAATTTTATTCACCTGAAATATTACTACAAACATTTTTATCTATAATTTTCAAATTTATGTTGAAATATTCTGATTTCTTTTATTATAATAAGTTTAAACTAAATTTATATATGTCGTATAAAATGAGAGATCAGTTTTACCTGCTAAATTATTTTAATGATTTAAGACTATTAGATCATCAATATATCTACAAGTATTAAATTTATTTTAATCTGAATATTTTATTAGTAATATTATAAATATATAATAATTGAACTATTGTTTGCATGTCATTCTTGTGGTATTGCGTTAATTTTTTTAAATTTATTGTCATTAAATTTAATGTATTTTTTGTCAAAACTTTTTACAATTTAAGAAAATTTACTATCAGAATTTTAAACTATTTTGTAAAAGTCAGATTTATTTGTAACTGCTTTACATTTAATGGGGACTTTATGAAATTTAAGTGTTAAAAGTACATGTAAATACATAATATTACTGATTTGAAATCCTCTTTGTTTTTTTAAAGAGTAGTTATTCAATTAGTAATTTCTCTTCCATTAGTTTTGCTTTCAATAAAAGCTTCATTATCTCCTAAATGTTTATTTTAATCATCTTAATATAACAAAACATTCAAATATTTGTATAATTACTTGGAAATTTATCCTTCCATTTTATTTATTTGATTTTATTTTTAAAAAAGTCATTTCCAATACATTAATGTTCACACTATTATTAGTTTGTATGTTAGTATTATTAACATCTTCATTAATATTGCACTTACTGCATATTCAACAAATGTTGTAAAAAATAATTCATATTTTACAGATAAATTTAGTAATAAATACATCAAAATCACAATTAAACTATTTATTAATGAAATGGTTATTATATAATATCGCAAATTAGTGTTTTCAATTGGGTGTGGAAAAAAACTTAGCAAGATGGCCACCGTGTTTGCTCTGAGTGGAAAAGAAAACACAAACGTAAGGCCGAATCTGATGCTATTTCGGCGCTTCTTCATCGCAATCCTGACGAGTTTCTGCATAGATACATAATTGTATATTAAACATGGATGCGCAACTTTACTCCAGAGACAAAGGAACAGTCGAAGAATGAAGAGAGGTGAAAAACTCTGGTTTTGGAGGTGAAGAACTCTGAAGAAAGCAAAGACGGTGATATTTACCGGCAGGGGGATGGCCACAGGAATCACTAGATGCAAGCTGAATCATCTACATCGATTTGAGGAAATAGAAAAATATTAACTGGATAGTATTACGCATCCCTATTGCACCGGACAATACACTGGTGCATTCCTGTATAATTTCAATGGCCAAAATCATAGAATTAAAGATCGAATTATTGTATTCTCCAGATTCGGCCTCCAATGACATTATTTAATCCCAAACTTTAAAAAGTTGCTCGGTGGACAACAGTTCATGTGGAACAAATATGTCATTGCCAAAACAGATGCCTTTTTTTCAGGACATTTCGAAATCTTTCTTCCTAAATGGCTTTAAAAAATTGGAAAAACGCTTTAAAAAGTGTATAGAGCTAAAATATGGGATTATACTGAATTTTTTTTAAAAAAAATACATAAAATAATTGGTTTTCTATCTTTTCTAATGTCTTATTGAATGATCCTAGTTTGTTTTGTATGTATGTGTACATACAAACAAACACACACACACACACACACATATATATATATATATTAATAAAAATATAAATGATTAATTTTAATATTTCAGAAATATTAAAAATATCTTAGAAATATATTTTGATTTGTTCTTTGCGTTCTCGTAATTAAATGCAAGCAAATACAAAAATATCATTCAAATTATTTATATATGCGGCTGATTATGCACTGTCACTGTAAGAAAAAGTTTTGGGGTCATCTTCCTTTGGTATGAAATGTGTTCACTATTGCCAGAATATTAATATTTTTTGCCATTTCTGTTCTATTACGTAATTGTTGGTAGCAGTGGCTAATTGTCAGGCAGTTTTGTAAGCAAAAGAGAGAGAAGTTTTGGGTGAATATTTTTATTTTATTAATATTAAATTCCAAACTGTCTAAAATTTTCAGAAATCATTCTCTTGATATGAAAGTAAAAAAGGAAATTATACAAAAAAAAATTTGAATAAAACAAGATTCATTATTTTTCAGAAACTAAATTAATTAATAAATCTTTGTCTCGCTCGTTATTCATGTTAAGGGGAATCCATATCTTTGAATAGTTTTCGTGAGACTAGTTTTGATATATCTGAAACGTTTTTCTCAAATCAAAACAAGTGTCATAGATGTTTTCGCTTTGAGCATCAAACTGAAAAGGCAAACAACGCAGACTAAATTCAATATTAAGGTTATAAAAATCGGAGATTTCTAACAAATGGAAATCGCTTTTACATTTCTCGCCTCGAATCTTGTATTTCTAAAAATAAATTTAAAGCAAAATTTCCTTCTGCGAGTATGTAAAAATTCGAAGTGTCGAATTCGTGTTCCATCAAAATAAGTCACGTAAAAAGATAATTACTTTTTTTTTAATTCGTGTTAAATAAAAATCGATTAAAAGAAATTCGTGTAGAAATTAAATTAGGGGTACTTTACAACCATTATTTCGGATACTCTTTTAATGATAATACAGATATACAGTACACATTTACATGCTCTTGGAAAAGAAACGCTAATCATGAAACAATCTGCCTTAGCTTTTTTTTTTATCTGTTTTTGAATCGCATCTTTTGCATCTTTATCTGTTAGATTTTTTTGATATATTTCGGTTTTTCTTCTGCTGCGATTTCCAATTTCTTCTTCCTTTTTACTGGAATATTTTTTTCATCCTAATATTTCAGTCTGTTAAATCCAAAAAACATCAAAAAATAAAATAATAAAAATAAATATCAAATAATAATATTTTGAAAATTTATTCCTTAATACTTGCAGTTTTATTTTGATGTAAGTGAAATGAATTTACGTTATTCGTATTTTTCGTACGACTGAAGAAGTAAAATAGTGATCACATGAATTCTTCTGCATCAGAAATATCATCTAATTATCTTGTTTGAAGTGAAAGTGGTCAGATTTACTTGTTTCATTGAACTCATTGTCATTTCCTTTATTCGAATGATCACTGAGATCTTTCAAAGAATTTCTGATCTCTTGTAGTAAAACTACCCTTACTTAGAGCCATATTGCATAATAAAATGGTAAAACACATGCAGAAAGTAGAGCATTATTTTTGTATGTGTCCTAATATCTTTCTAATACCATCTATCTAGCTGTAGGCGAAATGAAGATCATTAAAAATTATATGAAGTTTATTTTTAATATTTTCTACGTATATATTAGTGATATGAATTGGCAAGAAGTCAATTTCTTTTGAATGTTTTTGAATAATTTTATAAGCCTAAGAAAGCTATAAACTATGCAAATTTACTCATTTGGAAAATACTTCAGTTAAAAAGTTAAGTTAAACCCCATTGAACTATATAAAAGCTGTGATTACCGTCGTTCATTATTTAAATCTAATGTCCTCTTTCCTTTTAATTAAATGTTCAATAAACACAGACTCCAATAGAAGATATGCAAGAGAAAGATAAAATACTTTATTTTTCACTGAATAACAGATGAAGCCGTTCTCTCTTGAATCCCACTTAAGTCACCAATCATTGATTAAAATTTAAAACTGAAGTCTTAGCTTACCAAATCACTTGTTCTGATTCCAACAGTTTTTACAAACAGTATGCGCGCATCTAAGCATGTTAACTAGCAACAAAATGTTAACTACAATATTTCAATCAAATTTATTAATAACTAGCAGCATGACTCTATATCCCTACATTTTATTTTTCAATTCGATTTTTTTATCACTCTCTCTGATTCAATTCACTTTGACTTCAATCATCATTCTATTTACGTAATCATGTTTCATTTGGGTTAGGAATAAATTATAGTTGTATGTAATTCAAATCACTGTAATGCTCTTTAGGTCAGTTAAGAGAATATTACGAATATCCCTAAGTCATAAAGAACTCTACTACTTAAAGTATAAAAAATGATCCCATAAATACTTAAAATGTAAAATTACCCTTTAAATACTTAAGTTACAAAACATAATTAAAATCCCTATCAGCTATTAAGAAAAAATATCATAAAAATACGTGGATCAAGCCTATTTAGTATAGAAAGAATAAAATGAGTATCCAATTCCCATTCTTGAACAGAACATTTTGATCCTTTTTTTCCAGGGAAACATCTCAAACACAACCAGAAAAGAGGGTCTTTGTAATACTGTTATGACGTCACTGGAAATACGTCACAGATGTGAAACAATGACTTGCCACCATGCATTTTGTTCAAATATACCAAACCTCTTCTACCATAATGATCAGTTTCATGGACTCTCAAATGAGTTCCGTTTCCTGTCTTCATTTGACTTTGTCTTCAGTCATTCTTGATAGTGAATTCTGATTCGTACAGAAAGTTCTGTAGCTGAAAGAAGTCAGCAAACTTTTAGTTCTTAAAAGCGCGATAATGTTTTAATAGTAAAATCTTGTAAAATTTCTTAATAAAACCAAAAAAATTGGTTTGATTTTAAGCATAATATTTTTCTGATTAAATTAAATACTTACGTTTCAAAATATGCCTATTTATAAAAAAGAAAAAAGAATAAATTTCTAGTAATAAAAATATCGAAATTCAAAATACGTATGCAAAAAATACAGAAACAAATTAAGTAAAATTACAATTATTAATATGTACCAATATGTAATTGTTTTGAGAAAATGGCATCAACAAAATTTCATGGGCATAAAATAAAGTATGCATTTTGTTAGGTTCGAAAGATTGACATTATAACAGATTTTAATGTTTATAGAGATTTGCTTCATGTATATTTACATTGCTACGAACTATTTAATTTAAAATTTTATCATTCATTTTAATATTCTAATAAAACATTATTGTCTAATTTAATATGCATCATTTGCTCATATATTAATACTAGCTGATACCCACCCGCTTCGCTGGGCAGACGATAATATTATATTTTGGAACCTATACATAAAATATCAAGAAAATTGGAGCATTGAAACGACCTTTGTGTTCTCTAGATGGTTTTTTATCGGCATTAATTATAACCTTGAACTCCTTTTGGTCTTTAGGAACTGAATCAACAGCAGCTTTGAAATCGTGAATATACCTGTTATGTTCATGTAGCTCCTTTTGTAATTGGCTAATTCTGGCTTAACACCTGGGAAAATACCACAATGAATGTTTCTTTCACATTCATCATCACAGAGAAAGTAAAACTGAAGAAAAGAAGGTTGTTGAGGAGGCTCAGCCAATAGGCTACCTATCCTGTGGTATACCTGGCCCTGGACTTTAAATGTTGGCACAAAATTTCCTTCCTTCAATTCTTTTGCTCCGAATGACGTCATCTGAAAACATCCATTATACTTGCGAATTGTAGAAAGAAAATGTTCTGAAAGCTGATCCTTATGGCTAAGAAGACTATTCAAAGGTTCAGGGAAGGATCTAATAACAGGAAGCAGGACTTGACCACCACTCCAGCACATTCCTGGAGGTTCTTCTATCCTTTTAAAGCACGGCACCTCGAACAGGGCAAACGTTTTCCGATACTGACAATTTTATCATTTGAATAGTCAATATATATTTCATATTTAAAACCAGACAAATTTTTGGAAGTCCATGGCGCTAAATTAACTTTTGATCTTTTATCATTGTATTTAATTACAGCTGCCTGATTCACGTGGGGGGTATTAGAAAAGTTTTTTCTTACGCTCTATGTACTTCAGGATGGCTTTTAGTATATTTTGAAGCAGCTTCTCTATGTTCTTCAGGATGACTTTGAATATATTTTGTAGCAGTTGGTCTTACTTGTTTATATCTAATTGAATTTGTGAATCTTTTTCTTCATTTCTTTTACCTTTATTTAGTTGAAGAGATATTACATCATTAATAATTTATTCACTTGAACTTGAAAAATCAATGTTAGATATTGATTGAGTCTTTGAAACTAACACAGACACATTTTCTTGAGGCTGAAACACTAAAGATGACATATTTTCTTCATTTTGTTTCACATTATCATAACCAGGATTAACTTTACTTCTATTTGTTAATCCAACTATTTAAATAAGACATCAAAATGACAACTATTACAGTTTCCCGTAAAACGTAATATTTTTTCCCCCTGAATTGTTTCCCCAACAGAAGCTATAAGGCAGCCACCTTGATAAACTTCGAACTGATAGGGAAATAGCTCTGCCGCCGCCATAATTTAGCAAATAGACCCATACGTGTTTGGTTTACACATTTCGGTAAAATATAAATCGTTAGCATTATAAGGAGCGCCAGATAGCATTTGAGTGCCGCATTTAAACCGATACCAGTTGTTAAACATGTGAGAAACGATAATATTTCTCATTTTATACGTCATCGATATGTCACCGAACACCAGCAAAGACAGAGATGAAAATAAACATGCTCCGTCGCCAAGAATTTTAAAAACTTTGAAAGGAGTAGGTATTCCATCGATCCAAATATATTCAACATCCATTATTAAGAACTATAACTGAAAAGTAAATATGAAAAATCAATTTTTATTAACCTACAATGAAATACTTTTCAAGTTAAAAGATATAACCGAAATTAACTTTTTTAAATCAAATTATTTTCAAATTCAACAAAAAATACTAGCAAAAAAATGAAGTATAATAAAAAATTTTAGCAAAAAGTCACCCGTATTACGTGATCCTTTTTGCAAAAGGATAACTCTTACGGTAGCAGCATATCTGGAACTGCAATTGAATAGACAGAATAGCTCTTAAAAATCATAGCATTAAAAATAATTCTGTATTCTGAAAACAATAAAATATCCAGCCATTTTAAAAAATGAAAAATGTTTATTTCCTAGAAAACAAAAACTAAAAATTACCAAAATACAGAAACAAAACTGTTGCATGATATTTACATTAGGTTACAATTAATGCATACATCAAAATAAATATTTTGATAGCTACTTATTTTTTTTATTAATGACATGAATAACATACCGTTATTATTCATTTGTTAAAAGCCAACTTCAATAACTTGGTTAGATTGCGTTTAGATTTACAAATGTAGTTTATCAATCATTATTAATAATAAAATACTTTTCTCATAAATTTAAAACTTACGCCTAGGTTCCACAACAATAAAAATTATCGTTTGCTCAGCAAAACCGAAATCAGCTGGCGAGCGAAATCAGCTGGGGTTACCATAGTATAGCTTTTTAAAATTCACAATGCAAGGTCATTGAAATGCTTCTACTTGGCGGTGGAAGATATTTGGTGATATTTTGCAAAAAAGAGCCTCTTCTCCAAAATCTTGCCAATCATCCATCAGCGCTTCAATATTAAATTATTTGGTATTTTTCCATTTCGCACGCGCAAATCTTGCAAGTAAACTTAATTGGTAGCGATACACAGTATATATTTAAAAAAATATATTCCTTTTGGCGTTGGTCATGTAATTTTTGGCGATAAAGTCGCCAGAATGACATAACCGATGGGTAAGAAAAGATTAACCGATGATAACTACATTTTGGTTAAAAATTCCATAAAATCCGTTCTTAGTGAGCGTCTACATTGCAAAATGAGTAACTGTACCAAATTTCAAGTCAATCGGTTGTATAGTTTAAGAGATATCGTAATGAGTCAGTCAGTGGTATTTCGCTTATATATATATAGATTTAGTGTATTCATTGATTTTTATAAAAGAATTGTCTATTTCTAATCCTTTTGCTGTTAACACTAGTAACGTATTTGTACTATAAAATGTTTTGCATGTGAAAATAAATATGCATTAGAAATTTGAAGACGGTATTTTGCATTTTAGATGATAACTACTTCTGTGCCGTTTGATGATTAAAAATACGCTTACTTTACACTTATTAGTATTTAATTTGAATAATTCTACTTTTTCTATAACTTAACATAAAAAATCCGTTAGCTCATGTTAAAAGGAAATTACCAAAGCCAATTAAAGTTTTTAAATTTTTTATTATTACATTCAGGAATTTGATACGAAATGTGATTCAAAATTCCTTCTGTTCATTTATTGAAACCAAATATATGATTCAACCTCGTGGCGCCAATCTGGCATTGAATTATATTATCATTATTTTGAAATTGATTATTCACTCAAAAAAACGTCAATGTAATAGCAATTTAGCGAATTCAATAAAGAAACTTTATTTATAAATTCAATCTTATTATTTGAGGTTCAGTAATGCACCTAATAAATAGATTGGGTGTGTGTGTGTCTACTCATCCTCAACGAGCATATAATCTAGTTAAAAAGGAATAATTAAGTTCTAACTTACCAATGAACTCGGGTTCGAGCTAGATTTGTTAAAGAAATTGAAAGTATGAGAGCAATAAATTTGACTGTTTCCGATATAACAGTTCAAATGAAAAGTCCTCGGCCTACTATAGTAAAACACATTTTTTTGGCAAAATTAGTATTTTTTTATTCAACATAAATCCCTTCAAGGGTGATACACTGATTATAGAGACCCTCCAACTTTTCGATACCATTTTTGTAGTACGATTTATCCTTTGCTTCAAAATAGGCCTCAGTTTCGGCGATCACCTCTTCATTCGACGAAATTTCTTCCCAGCGAGCATTCTTTTGAGATCTGAGAACAGGAAACACTCTCTGGGGGCTATATCTGGAGAATACGGTGGATGAAAAAGCAATTCGAAGTCCAATTCATGGATTTTTGCTATAGTTTTCGCTGACTTGTGACACGGTGCATTGTCTTGGTGAAGCAGCACTTACTTTTTCTTCAAATACGGCCGTTTTTCGGCGATTTCGTCCTTCAAACGGTCCAATAACGCTATGTAATAGTCACTGTTGATGGTCCTTCCTTTTTCAAGGAAGTGAATGAAAATTATTCCATGCGCATCCCAAAATACAGAACTTGCCAGCCGACTGTTGCGCTTTCCCACGCACTGGAACGGGTTCATCGTGTGCAGTCCATTCGGATGACTGTCGATTGGACTTCGGAGTGAAAGGATGGAGCCATGTTTCATCCATTGTCACATATCGACACAAAAACTCGGGTTTATTACGCTTGATCATCTTCAAATACTGCTCCGAATCATCAACTCGTCGTTGTTTTTGGTCAAAAGTGAGCTCGCACGGCACCCTCTTTGCACAGAGCTTTCTCATACCCAAATATTTGTGAAGGATATGATGTACACGTTCAGTTGATATCTTTAGAGTGTCTGCTATTTCATTCAATTTCAATTGACGGTCATTCAAAATCATTTTGATGTTTTCGTCGGTAACAACCTCTTTTGGGCGTTCACCGTCTTCTGTGCTCATTTCACCACGTCTAAACTTAGTATACCATTCCTTGATGGTTGATTTTCCTGGAGCAGTGTTTGGAAACTCGGCAGCAAGCCAAGTTTTTGCTTCAACTGTATTTTTTCCCTTCAAAAAGCAATATTTTATCAACACGCGAAATTATCCATTTTTTTCACAATAACAAAAGTTGCTTCACTCAAAATGGTATAATTCACAAACTAATGATCCGACAGCTGTCAAATTTATACACGCATCTTTTGAGGGTTAGGGATAACTTAAAAACATATGGATTTAATTCTAGTAACGCCATCTATGTGTTAGGCCGGGGATTTTTTAATTGACATGTTAAGATTACTTCACAAATGATCCCTAATATCAGTTGGTCTGCTACAGATACTCACATACAACTTTTGTTAGGCGTCACCTGCTCGCTACTAATTCCACGACTATTTCTTTATTCATTTCTCCATAGCTTTCATATTTATGTCTTTAAAATTCCGTTCAATACAAGCCTTAGGCTACTCTAATTTGCATAATCGTGTTTCATCTGGTGAGAAAAGAACAGGAAAGTGAATTATAATATCAGAACGTAAAACGCTAATGAATGAAGTTACGTGAATAGCTTACTTTACAAAATAACTGCTCGTAAACAAATACCACTAAGTACGGGTATCTATAAATCTTTTTCTATTAATATCATGTAGGAATATTACCATTTATAAATAATTTTTCATTTTTTGATAGCAAATAATTTTTAAAAATAAGTAAAATATTGGAAAATAAATTTTAAAATCACATCGAATGAGGACAGCATAAATTCATTTAAAATTCAAGACTTATTCAATATTTGATAACAATGTCTTATTCAAGTTCGTAGCAGTCCACCAAACAAAAGATAAGAGCTCTAAGAGCAGTAATAATTATGAATACGGGGAATTGAGACTGATCAGCTCGATATCTAACAAGTTAATTCTTAATTACTCACGAAATATTTGGAGCATTGAGAAAATATGTCAATAAGAAAGTAATGATGTGAGTAATTGATGGGAATTTTTGTATGGTAATCGTGATGAATATTGGGAATACGAGCATGATGAAGGGATTATTAGAGAGGTCACCTAATATATATTACATTGTGTTTGCAGGTGCCACTTTGAAGACTAGCTCTGAATCTCTGATGTTAAAGTAATTATTAAGTATAGAAGTTTTATGTACGGAATCATATACTTGACTTCTTACTAGTAATTTTAATAAAGGAACATCTAAAATACAAACGGCAGCCTTCTTTAAGCTAATTGTCACCTTCTTACTGTGCCATGATCTGGCAAGATCTGCTTAGAACTTCTCACCTTGCTATGAGACCACACATTAGAACAATTAATTTCCACATGCAAATTGTATGTATTATGCGTGGTCACCTGCAGTATTAGTATTTATATCCGTGCTTATATCGGAAAACACAGCAGATGAAGTAACGAAGCTATTGCCATGTCTTGCCTATTCGAATGCTGCCCTGGTGATTCGTCATCTCCTTCTAGACCTGTTGGGAATTCATTTCTCTCCATCGACGACCCAAACCGGCTTAGTTCATATTGATGTGTAGAGTGCATCTCACACCAGTAGATTTATCGTTTTTTGGATACTCGAATCTTGCCTAGCATTTATTTCTGCAACATTAGTCGCCATTTATTCATCAGTACATTCTATGATGCAACCTGCCTCCCTTTCAGTTATCATTAATTATTAATGTTATAAATAAGGAACTAACAACATTATTGATCTATTTGATGGAGAGATATTCTCATACACTATACTAACTTAATGACAGATAAATTATGCTACTTAAAATATTAAATTGTCATGAATAATTTGCAGCCTACTGATCTGAGTTAGATAAAACGTGGTACATAATTACGTAACTAATTACTCCTTCATATATTATAAAAGCACCAATTTATAAAGTAAACTGTAACTCTCTGCAAAGATCTTGCAAATAACAAAAAAAAAAAAAAAAAAAAAAAGCAAGAGCAACAGCTATATATTTTATAATTCTTAATAGACATGATCCTCGTCTTACATCTGTTTCCAATCACGCCATTAATGTTCTTCTTCATAATCCCTTAAAAACTCTAGTAAATATTCCTCTGAATGAAGTTTGCGAAGAATGATTAGCTATCAAATGCATTTTAAAAATAGTATTTTGCCACTGAAACGACTCCGTCCTTTTTTGCCATATCACTGACGTTACATTTACGCATACCACTTCTCTAGAGAAATAAAGAAAATACATCCTATACTTGTTTCAGTTTTCATACTGAATGTATAATTTTAGAGGAAGGTTTTTGTATCTCATCTAAGCTTTCTTTACACTAAATTTACATTCAAAAATTGTTTTTTGCTTACTTATAGATCTCAAATACGCTTCGAAGCATTCTTTGAATATTTAAACTTAGAAAGTAAACTAGTTTCTTTAACATTTTCTTTTGCGGAAGCCTTTCAAAGAAACCAAACTGCATAAAAAGTGCTGGTATGCACAATGTTTTATTCATTTGCTTTCCATCCCTTAAATAAAGGGGTGTAAAGACACGTAAATAGGAGAGAGATGCTTAACATAAAGGCTTAACAACAATACTGCTTTTTCAGCTCAGGTTTCTTAGATGTGTTTTTCGATTTTGCTCAAACCTCTGAGACCCATAATACTCAGATGTCTTTCATCACAAAGAATGAATAATGCATATAATCGAAATGTCAGATGCTGCACAAACCTATAAACAAACGATATAGTAAATTATTGTATTTTTTTCTGTCTTACATAACTCATTTTGATATTCACCTCAAATGCATAGATATATGACGACCGACTATAATCTAAACTTATTTTCCTAGCTTATTTATGAAAATGAGTTTATGCTTCAGCAATTGTCTATTTTCCTTATAAAAATGAAGATGAAATGCTTGTTCGTTTTATTATTCTTAAATAACATAAGAAGGTTTAATAATAAGCTATAAGAAGATTTTCCGGGCCTTTTCAGAATTTCAGTTATTTTAGACTCAATAATTCTAGATAAATGATAATGTGTAAAATTAAAACTCACTTAGTTTTAAATTCATTGATATCACTGAGCTCTGTGATTAGATTAAGATTGTCAGAAAACTATAAACAAGTAATATTTTTTTTTAAAGTCAATTCCTACTTAAGTCAACAAAAAAATTTTAATTTTAGTTACTTTTTTATTAAATAATTACAATTAATATAAATAATATGTACATATACGAATCAAAATTAAGCAACAAAGAAAAAAAAATCACACGATCTACCGCTGATCGTAATTGACATATGTTATTCCTAAATTTATATATATTGCTAAATATCTCATGTAAGAAAAAAAAAAATTTCTCCAGTAAAAAAACTAAAATTAATTATTTGAAAATCAAATAAAGAAAAGTATATGCCTCGACGAGATTCGAAGGCATGAAGATTCTAAGCTCTACGAAGATTCTACGCATGAAGATTATGCTCTACCAACTTTGCCATTGCAAGACAAATGACATTGTAGAAGCATTGGCTTGTTTCTTAATTTCACCAGTACATTAAATGATTGAAATACAGTTTAGACTTACGACAGGCATTATTTGACGGTATTTTGCCAACTTAACGTTCAACCACAAAAAATCGCCAAATTTGGCAAATTTTAAAAGTGGTTAGGATAAACTGTATTTTCAATAATTAAATTTAATTAAATGAATTAATATTTGAAAAAACTCTATTTATATCAAGTGTCAACCAAAACAAGTTTAAAAAAATGAATTTGAACTTGAGTGGATGTATAAAAAGTATTTTATTAACTATTGAAAACTTAAACAAGATATATATATTGGGAAAGTGTGAGCTAATAGTAGGAATATAAACATTAAGGGTGGATCTGAATGTAGCATATTACTTGGAGATGAAAAATATTTTGTATGAGTGATAAATTGCTAAGTTGGTAACCCTACCATAAAATCTTGGAAAGTCATAGAGTTAGAATTGTTTTTCAGAGATTCATACGATTCTGTTTCTTGGCTTGGCCTTTATCCCGTTCACTCCCAGCGTATCAAATGCGATACGCTCGCTTTTGCTCTTCTGCGCCTAGCGTATCAATAGAGATACGGTTGAGGAGAACGTTTTATTTGATTTTTTTAATGTTACTATATGGCGTTACAATACTGCTAAATCTATATAGATAGGTTATTTGGAATATTGACCTTGGTCATATGCGCTTGGATTTCTCTGCTGGCTACTAGGAGGGGGGTAATTGTTAAAAGCACGTGTAGCGGCGCGGCTCTTTAAATGTAATGACATGATTTAAATCGTGCACTTGCTTTCGGTTTGCTTTTTTCTTTCTTGCTTGCTTTTTAGAAGTTCGAATGAGAATTTATGGGTGTTTATGGGGTTAGGCTTTTAGTAGCAGATGCTCTCAGCTGTTCGTTTCATTCGATCGTTTTTTTTTTTTTTTTGTAGTGACATTCATGATGAAAATAAAGTGTTTATTTGATACTGGGATTTGCAAATTAATGAATGAATCTGACAGTGGTGTTAGCGAAAATAATCCAACTCCATACATAGCCAATAAAGGGGAAAAAAGAAAGAAAGAGATATGCACTTTCTCAAAATCTTGTGTGAATTGTCAAAAATTCTCAAATTATGTGTGTAAGTCACGTGACATTGGACTATGCATCGAAGAATTTTTTTTTTAAAAAATACCATACAGCAAAATAAGAATAATTTTTTATATCTTAATATTTCATGTAATGGTACATCATTACACCATGAAATTTATTTAACAAATGTAAATTTATTTTGTATTTTCGTAAAAGATATGATTTTTACGTATAAAGCATACAATTTTCGATTGAATCTTTTTTTTCTTTCGTATATATATTAAGTTTAATGCCTTTTAAATAATATATGTGAAAAACAAAATATTCTAATGAATAGCTGATTCTTAGAGGAATTTTTTTCGTTAATTAGGCTTAATATCTAAAATCATCTGGGCACAGAGTGACACTCCACGGTAAGAAGCTGCGGGCCCAGACAAGAACTTCTTTTTTCTCTTTCCGGTAGTGAAAGGTTATACGCTGTACTGTACCGCACTGCCCACGTGGAATATAGGTTTCATTGTTACATGACCGTATATTATTACTGAAAGGAGAAAATCAGCATAAAAAGATTATTACAGAAATTATTTCTGGTTTGAAAACTAGAAATTTCACGAGTTATTACCATAAACTTAGTCGGCAATCAAAAAATTACAAAATCAGGCTGCGCAAACGGAAAATCAGTTTCATCGATATGTATTAAAAAAAATCTTCATGATCGTCACCATTAAATGTCAGTAATTATTACTTTTCTTTTTATAAGATAGTTTTATTTAATTTTTTAAATTCAGTTACTTTTTACATCTCTTTTTTTTTACGATTGCAATGCATATTAAATTGCCATTTCAACATCCTCCTGTTTCCTGTTGAAATGACATAAGAGTAAAGAAATTGCACGTTTTTTTGTTGTTTTAAGTGTTTCTACGCTATTTATATATTTTCTTCAAACTCAATTTTTTCACGTTTATTTATTATTTTATTCTAATTTCATTTTTATTGTTATTATTTTTTTTTATTTTATTTTATTTATATGTTTATTTTTTTGTCCTCTGATTAAACGCCATCTTATTTCGTGGTTTAACAGCTCCGAGTTTGAAATTACCGCTTTTTTTAGCGCGCTCTTAAAAATTGCGACAAGCAGTACGCTAAAATAGGACTTTACCAAAATGAACTAATAAACATTATGATTTTAAGAAAAATCATTGTATCTACAATGATATAATGATTATGTATTTTTTTTTTACCCTCGCATTATTAAACACAGAAATTAATTTACCCCCCAAATGAAGTAATTTAAAACTTAAACTTACAACGTAACGAGTTTTTTTCTAGGAATTAATCTCCGTGAGGTGTTGCTTGATATACTTTTGAATAAAGTTTTATTAAACAAACATAAAAAAAATAATTGATTTATTGAATGCATTTTTATAATAACACCGGTAACTGGTAAAAAAAAAAAAAAAAAAAAAAAAAAAAAAAAAAAAAAAAAACAATTTTTTTCTAACATGGGGTTTTTGTCAATTTTCCCACTTTACGTGATCAAATTTTTTGTACCTTAAACTTTAAGTACAAAAGGGAACGTTGAGTCAAATTGAATTTATTCAATAATTAGATATAATGATTTATTTTATTATTTTATCTTCATTAAATGCATTATTTAAAATAAATACATGTACAATTTTAAGCTCAATTAGGCATTTATGCTACACTTGACCAGCAAAGGGGCTATGCTATAGAAGGAAATGGCTCCTTAGATTATAGTGCATTGTTGTGGCTACGTCTGGCGTATTAAATAAAGAGCATGATTCCTACGCATCCGTGGATGTCAAAAGACATATCTGAACTAGTTGATTCTGTTTCTTTTTTTTAAAAAAATTAACTTCCCTTGATATTATATAAAAATATCTCAAAATCAATCAATGTATTTTTAAAATTACATTTATTTGCAAATAATATTTTTCTCGCTTAATTCTCTTGTCTTTCTTACAGAAATAACATATCTCTCTATCTCTATTGTATAGAAGAGTCAACTTCATTAATCCTGATGTAAAATTAAACTTCCTTAACAGATCGTAAGATCTTTTACCCAAGACACACATTCTTCCCAGTATTATGGGTAACAAAATATCCCAACTCAATTTACAGTTTCTAATTCTGACAAGAGCATTTTAAAGAGCTTTGAGAGCAAAAGAGAAGAGAAAGAAAATATATTATTCTTCCTGAATTTTACTCTCCTCGAAGCCCAAGCCTGAAATTCCACGTTGATGTCTTTTAATGAGAAAGCTGCTCAGTTAATGTGATTCTCCTCTTTTCCCTAATTGTTAGTTTTAGGAATGCTTCATAAAAGGGAAAAGAGTTCGCAGTGGATACGCGACAGGGAAAATGGGGTTTTGCCTTTAGCGGGAAAAGCGTGAATATTCTTTTGGCATATTAGAGAACTGGTTTTGCTTGAATGGATTTTTAAAAGTCTATTCATTAAACACACACACATAGTGACGTGAGTAATGTATTTTCTTTATCATCTACCTTCATGTTCTGTATAGATAAATGAAATTTGTTGTTTTCGTTTCATAATAAAATAGTAATTTTAATACAATATGGATTATTTGTACCATAATTGTATCGTTATTGGTTGTTTATGATTAAAGAACAGAATATGTTATTCAAAATGAATCATCTGACTTCAAAATTTTATTTTTACAAAATTAAATGACATATAATGATAAGTACATGAATACAGATGAAAACTGGGAAAGTTTTATATTGTGATCAAAATAAATGGCCCTTGTATGTTTTTCGTTACGCGATTTCACAAAAGCTGTTCTAAAGGGTCTTTTACTAAGCTACATGGGAATTGGATCGGTCGCAGTGGACCAAATAACTTCATGTTACATAGTTGGCTACCTAAATCACTTGAAATGCACCCTTGCGATTTCTTTCCTTTAGGAATTTTTTAGAGATAAAGTATATACGCTACGATTACTCACAAATGTTTCTGAACTTGAACAATGGACTTCTGCTACTGTACATTCGATACTATTAATAATTTACAACGTGTTTGACATGAATTTACATATCGAACTGTCATTATACGTGTAACTAAATGAAGTGTTATATAGAACATTTGTAAAAACCATTCCCATGTTTTTACTTTGCATTTTTACATTAATTATCATTCTATGGGGTTTATTTATGAAAATATATTATTTTGAAATAAGATGATTCATTTTGAACATCCCTAAGTATTGTATGATAGAATCAAATTCAAAATTATTAAATAATTAAAATACTGTCTTAATAAATTTAAAATCAGTCTTTTTTAAAAACATTACGGTAGCCGAGTGGTCATTTAATTAATCCTATTACATGAATATTGAAATAAATAATAATAAAAAAAAAAACGAAGTAAAAATTTACTTTGGTGAAGTTTTGAAACATTTCTATGTACCTATCCCTTAAGCTAAATAGTTTACTTAACAATGTTGCGAGTACTTTAACTAGACATTGAAGTTTTGTATTGACTCAAGTTTAATGGGCATCTTCTCATAACATTTTTTATGGTATTTCAAAGGCTTGATTTAAAGCATGCATACGTGCAGCGGTGACCAAATCCATTGTCACAGCATACTTCAGTCTATTGCAATGTCGTGAAAATTTGATATATCAGTTGCTAAAAAAGTTAATTTAATTAATTTTTATATTTGCTTCTATGTTGTAGCTGCTTAAGTTGATTAAGAATTTGCACAAGATGTCTTTCAGCACACTCTTTCTTGATTCTAGTAGATTTATTGATACTTTATTGAGTTTAGAGACTCCTTTTAAGAAAGAGTAAGGCGTAAGCATAATTCATATTCATGTTTTATACATATCGGGATACTATATATAATACATTTTATAATTAATAGAAGTTATTTAATCTTTCTTCTTAAAAAAAGGAAATCAAACATTTTTATGGATTTCACATTACATGCAATTTGTTATGCATTATATTTTATGAAGGAAGTTATTTACTGTTTGAAGAAACATGAATTATTATGGCTTTCTATTTACATGATAATTAATTCAACTCCCTAGTCTAGACATATATTTCGTAACTTCTTGTTCAAGCCATAAATCTCAATGAAAGAATGTAATAAATTTCTTTACATCTCAGACAAAATGTCTGAAATAATAAGATATCTCGAAATTTCTGCTTTTTAATAAAGCAATTTTTTAACCCAATTTTCAACATTAAAATTTTGTCATACTTATTTTATGAGTATAAATATTTTAAAAAGATATACAAGCACAAATATATGAAAAAAGGAATCAAATAAAAATTAGAAATTTTCAGAAAAATTACAAGCATTTTATTTAAAGGATGTGATGTTTCTTTTTAACGATTTCACAATTCTTCTTTCCTTTTAACAATATTTCATACCTTGTGATAATGATATTTATTTACTTAAAAATATATTTTTACCTATATGGAACAAAGTTTTTAACAAATAATTTGTGTGTTGTTATGGATTTTATAATGCTATTTTCTGACATATTATTACTTTAGAATTGGTTTTAAGGTTTAACATTATAAATAAAATAACTATTTCAGTTTCATACTTCTTAAAATGATAGACTAATACAAGATGATGTAAAGTGGGAAAAAAACTTCTTTATCTCTGTTTAATTGAATAGTCCTATTAGCTGCCTTTAAAATTTAGATTTAAAGCAAATATAAACATGTAGAATGAAAATCAATTAGTCTACGAAATATTAATAGTAGTTCAAAAATGACTCAAAAATAAAAGAAAAGATTGAAATTAAATTCTAGAGCTCTGACAGTCTATTAATTACTCTGTTAATTTGGTTCAAAAATTATTTTATAGTTTTAAATGTAAATGCTTTACTTACTTTTTCAGGAAATAAGCAATGTATATATGTTTCTTTTCTATCACAATATTAAAAAGTGGTCATGGAAAGCAAAACAAACAACCAGTTTCAACATTTTATTGAAATATTCTAGATTTTGTAGTTAATCAGATTTATAACACCTATACCTAATTGCGATATTCATCTAATGCAAAATATGTTCACTATTGGAAATAAATTTCCAACTGATCAACAACTGAGTAGCAAAAGTGGAGAAAGAATGAAAAATGTTATTTAGAATGTCCATCCATTAAAGAACATGCCTGACAGTAATATGGAGATACATTGGAATTCCATTCATAAAATGAAGGTTTTGAGATTAAAAACAAGAAGTTAATCACATTAAAGCTATAAGCGTACCTAGAGGTAAAGATCAACTGGTGCAAAAGAGTAGGAAATCATGACCTAGATATATAGGAAAATTTGAAGTTATAACGAGAGAAAGAACAATGGAATTTGAGATACTGAGAAAAAGCTTAAAGATTAACATTTTAATGTATTTACCTTATTTTGAACGTTTTCTTTTTAATTTCTGAAATAAATGAAGGTGTAGTTTAGTAAATACGGATAAATATTCATGTTGGTAGATATAAACTATTCTCTAGCTTCTATCCTTTTTATGAACATGCTATTTTTTTCCTTTATTCATTTTTGTTGACTGAAAAAATTAATTTTAAGACACGTTCTATGCAAAGTTTTGCAAAGAGCAGATTTAGCCACCCAAGGTGCGCTTTTTTATATTTATTATTAAATTAGTCAGTTAAATATCAAAATTAAAGAAAACGGTGAAAGATTGAGAAATTGACAAGAAAAAATTTTCCGATGTTAAAATGAAGCAAACGATAAATTATTAAATTGAATATATTTAAGCTAGATGTAATTAAAACTAAAGCGATCGATAAAGTATTAAATTGAATATTATATCAACTATATGTAATTAAAATTGAAGCAAACGATAAAAAATTGAGAAGTGTTCTGGTATGACAAATTGATCCACCCCCATCAAAACAATAGCCCCTTGGGTGGTTAAAAGAAATGGCTGCCTCTCAGTGGTCTTAAATTTATGAATAATGTTATTTATTTTTTGCTGAATCCTTATTCCAGTTTACATATGATTTAAGGTAATACATAAATCGATGTGAGTATAAAATACTTAATTTTTATATATGTTTCACTTCAATCCTATGAAAATAATTCGAAATAAAAACCAACGTTTTTAAAAACAACGTTTTTATATGGTGGCAAAGTTTATTTAAAAAAAAAATTATTAAAATATTAGTTAAAACTGGTCGCAAATATCTAAATATAGCATTGTTAGGCAAATAAGAACGGTTCCCAAAATTTCAGAGCTATAGCTTGATAGGAAGTTGGTTAAATTAACAATAGACAATTTGATGACACACTGATACACATACATACAGACACACACCAAGTGAAATACATAACAACGTTAAAACTAACTAAAATTAATTAATCCGGTAAATTAAATGGTTGGAATACAGTTTAGTCAAACCACTCTTGGAGACAGGAATTATT
>BMAW01086378.1:36669-80152 GCA_019974015.1 Nephila pilipes
AAAAAAAAAAAAAAAAAAATTCGCCAAGTTTGGCAATTATTCAAATTGCGCCAAGTGATTGGGCTAAACTGCATTATTTAAAAAAATATGAGTTAAAACTTGTCGCAAACGTCTAAATATTGCATTGTTAGGCGAGTACGAACGATTCCCAAAATTTCAAAGCTCTAGCTTGATGGGAAGTTGGTTAAATTAACGATCGAAAATTTGATGACACGCACACTCACACTCACATACCAAGTGAAATTCAGAAAAACGTTGTAATATTGAGGTAAATTTATTACGATATATTTTTAAAAATTAAGTTCAGTAGTGGTGAAAGCAGGTATCAGATATATAATACATATATTTTAAATCAATCCAATAAAAAATTCTAGAGAAATTTATTATGACGTATTTTTGAAAATTAAGTTCCTTACTGATGAAAACAGACATTACAAATATACTTAAAAACAACATAAATTTTTGAAATGTGGTCAGATACGATATTTTTTAGCTAACTAAAACAATAGTCCCTTGGGTGGCTAAAATGTAATGGATTTTAGTTTGTTTGAAAGTTAACAACAAAAATTTTCCGACAACTTCAAACAGATAAATATATTGGATTTTAAAAATATAAAACAATATCAGTAAAATTGTGATTATGATTAACTTCTTTGTTGTAACTTACTAAAATTTAGCAAACATATCAATCAAACAGTGGTTCATAAATATGGCTCACAAGAAACTCCATAGGGTTGTTTATGTCTTGAAAATTCACAAAATTAAAACATTCCAAAATACACTAATTATGTTCAATGTCTGATATCTTCTAACTGTTAAGCCTATTTGATATTGTGATCACCTCTAATGTTTTTACTTGCACGACAATATTATTATAATCTCACATTGTTAGCGTTTATTAAGTCCATGTGGTCCAGTAAAGTTCATTGCTTTTCCAAAGCTGTTAAAAGACCATGAAGATTTGTAAGGGGTGCTCTAAGTGCTGTAATCTTTATAGACAATCCTAAACATGATCTATATCTTTTAAAATTTGGAGAAATATTTTTACATATAAAGCATTTTTTAAAATTTTAAAAATTTTGAAAATGGGTTGATCGTTAAAAGCGTTAAAAATTGATCATTTTGAAAAAGTTTGGTTTTTACGAAAGGATGAAGAAAATCAACGTAAAAAGTATAAAACATTCGAATGAATTCCGTTTTAAAGCAGTAAAGTAAACAGATTCCACAAACTATGATTTTGCCGTACCTTTATATATAGAGAAAAAAATTGAATCCAGAAAGTTTTTGCTGTATAATTGAGCATTAATGGTGTTCTTGTGACGATATACAAGGGAATGTGGCGCTCCATAAGCTTTCCTACCTCCGTACATACACTCGACTTATCAAATATATCTCTTTTATTAATATGACTGGAATAATAAAATGCTCATGCTCTCACAATACCAACAATCTTTTTGAATCCTTTTATAGTTAAAAATGGGCTTAAACACAAGTATCACGGACCTCAACTAATGTGCCCTCCAAGAGGATAAATGAGAACATATTTAAACTTCGTGGTGTGGTGGAAGGGGTACATATAATGCTAGACGTCTTGCATACTACCTTTCCTCCTACCGCTATCTGTACGCAGATGATTTGGATATCAGTCTTTTAGTACCTGCTAAAAAGGAATATCTGAAAAAGATTATTGAAGCAATTCTATACCTCCTTACAATTAACTGCAAAAAGGTGCCATGTTCGATATTTGTAGCTCTAGATCTTCCTTGATTGTACCTTCTAGAAGCTCATTTTGTTCCTACAAACACAGTCCTTGCTCCATGAATTATGATTGGACTCTCACATTCAATCATCTTGATGCGTAAGATTGACTCTAGCCAGTTTATATTTCTCAAATGGCTCACCGTCGTAGTTTTTGAGATAAATTATATTCAACTCTTATATTAAAAATAATTATGTAGAAAACACATTACTTAATTTCGATTTGCAAAAACTGCAGAGGGTTTTGAAATTTATTTTCGATCGCATGTTAAATGACGTTAAAGAACAGAAATTCTGTGAATTTGTGCATCATATCCTATTGCTGCATTATTTTTAATTATTCGGCGTAATTTGAATAAAATATAGTTGTTTTTAAGGCTGTAATCAGACTTTTTTTATGAATTATTCTAATTTTGTAAGGTTTTTTTTAATATTTTTGACTAGAAGCAAAATACACTAAATTTTTACGATAACTTTTAGAGAGAGGCTTTGTATATTCCAATAAAACTCTTTATCCTAAATTCTCATGACATCAGATGTCATGCACATATTTAACAAACGCATCATGAATCTTGGAAATATAGGAGTATCTTAAGCAAACACTATGAATTTCAAAAGAGACTAATTTAAATTTTCAAATCATATTTTTACTGCTATGACATTTAAATTATTATGTATAATATTCAGAAATGCTCATTAGAATGAAATATTTCAAAAGTTTTATGAATTTTCCAAATTAACTGAATTTAAAGTATAATTTGTTAACTCATATTTAACCATTTTTGACATTATCATGGAAAAGAAATATAATGGTTCTCTAATTATTAAATAATTGGCTAAATTACTTTATCATTAAGGTGTCGGATTTCATAATACTAATGTTAAAAATTGAGATAGATTATGACTTTATTCAACAACTATATGAATGGAATAGAGAAATGATGAATGTGTGACTTTTTCCTTTTTAAAAACAAATTCCTTACTGCATAATATTTTTTGCATTTTTATGCATTTTAAATAAATCTCTAAAGCTAATGAATCGGTGTTTTAGTTAAAATGACAGGTTTTTAATCGATTAATCCTAATTGTGAATAAGTTTATCTAAAACTTGTAAGCAATCAGTGTCAAAGCAATACGTTACCATCCTTCATTTGCATAATAGTAGAAAGGTTCAAGCTACCTCATAAATATTCTTCTCTTCCTGAAAAGTATATAAATATATTTTCAAAATTAATCGGTGTTGAAAACTTTCTAATATAAAGTTTTGTGTGAAAGAAATATTTCTTTTCAAAAAGTGTTCCGAAGAGATCATCTTGCAATAACGTGCTTCAATTTTTGCTGCATTATATGTTCATGTTAGTCGTTATTTTTCAAAGTCAATAATTCATATTTTTTTCTAAGTGACTGAAACCTCTGATACTATTAAATAATTAATCAAAATACAATGAGATAAAAAGAATACGTTATGTAATTATAATAGTATTTCAGACATCCATTTCACTAGAATTATTCAATAGAAAATTGTTTAGCATCACCATGAAAAGTCTTGAAAATATGTGGTAATGAAAGAAAAAACTATATTTATTCAACTAATATATTTCTTTAATAGGGACACGGCACCTTAACCCGACATTACTCGAGTAACAAAAACAAATAGAATTACTCGAGCAGGGTAACTCATACCCATGTGCGCTCACTTCTGTTTTCTACCATGAAATCTTTTCAAAAAAGATTAAAAAAAAAAACCATTAAAGTAGAAGAATTCAACCGTAAATATATATTTACAAATTAAATTTGCATTTAGTTTTTCCATTTTATGCAAATGAATGCCATGTGTTCCATGCTAGCATAAAAGTAGAATAATTCAATTGTAAATATATGTTAAAAGACAACACTAACACTTAGTCTGAACATTATCTGTAAATACATGTCATGTGTTCCCTGAATATGTGTTTTTCAAACTTTTCACACAAAAAATTTAGTTGTTTTTTTTTGTCCTTTTTATTAGGGCCTTTATCACCTCGAGTTCTTTGGCCTTTCTAACAGGTGGTGCGATGTTTTAAAAATCGGATCCTAGTTTTTCGTTTAAGTTTCTTGGAAGCATTGCATGTTGGTTCCTTATTTTCTTTTTATTCTTCTACAAGCACGAATCTGAAACATTTTTAAAATAAGTGTCTGGTTTGATTTTGAGTAAGGGGTTTTTTCGTAGATAAAAAAAGCATGTGAGCATTTGTTACTGAAACGTTCAACAACGTAAAAAATATAACCTTGAGCCGACGATTACATTTTCTAGCAGTAGAATATGTTTTGGCTATTTCTTCTACAACATCAACCGCTCTTTTAGTTAAATAATAAAATGTGATGATCTCAGGTTTTTTTTTCAATATCCCCTAGATGGATCTATTGCGTCAGCATTATGCATTTCTGAAAGTAAAACAACATTCATATTTTTCTTCGGTGTATATGACATAATTGTTTTTTTTTTTAAATAAAACACGGAGGAATAAATTATTTCTGTTCCTTGAAACCAAATATGTTGGAGAATTTTTTTTTTAATTCTTTTCTCATGGTTCCAACTATAGTTAATTTTTTTCTGCAACAGCTCCTGTGACAGATGGTAACATGTATACCATTAATTAACTGTCAAATTACGCTCTGAATTATAAAGTGGTTCAATTGAACTTTTTACAACACTACTTGAACTGATCTACTTCAAATGACCCTTTTGGCTGATAACCAGTTCACACTACTCTCGTTTTGGAGCTAATATATCTCATTCTTTTCCATTTTAATGAGTTCTAATATCATCAAAGCGTAGACTTCTCATAAGAAAACTGAAATGGTTTGCAGACATAGTTTTCCAGAATATCTCAATTCCAGTGCCGCCTAATGCCCAGAGATCTTTCATGTTTTCATGTGAGATTTATATGCGTGTGTGCACTGAAAATATATAAACATCCAATAAATGCTTTTATTTTAGCTTCGGTTCCTTCTTTAGCAATTCTTTCTCGTGAAAAGAATTTTTTTTTTGATACAATAAAAATTATTTGTGCATTTTATTACAGTTTGAATCAATTCAGGAGATATTAATAAATGCCATGCTTATATAACAGAAGAGACATCATTTGAAATACATGCATTTCCAGGAAGTTTTGTGATAATGTTTTTTGAAGACACTCTAATGTTTGAACGGAATTTCTCTTTTTCTAAGCTGCTCATTTATCTCTTCCTATAAAGCAATTATTATCATATTCTACATCGTCATCTTCTGAATCTGAGTCAATTTCTGTAGCAGAATCATGATTACTGTTGTATTCCACGTCTTCTGGTTATTCATTACCATCATTAAATATTTTTTCATCCGAAGGTACTGTATCCAATAAATGTCTTAAATACTGTATTTCTTCTTCACAATTCAAAAAACGCGCCTCAAGAAACGCCAGAAAGGCGTTCACGCTCTTAAAACTGTAACGGAAAAGTTCGCGAAAGGTGTGACATACCCAGAGAGCTGATAAACAAACATTTATTTTTATAATTCGCTCACTGGTCCTTTCTCTTCAAGGTCATGACCTTTATACCCTGCGCGAGTAAAGCCTGGTTAATAATGACCAAAATGTCGAAAAAAATATTTCATTTTTAAGGGGACTTAGTACCTTTGTACCTTCAAAAATTCGATTTTTCAAATTTGTTTTAAAAAAATAGTGTTGAATGTTTGGAGCATTTTAAAGCAAAGAACGTCAAATTCCGACAATTATTACGCCCTGTGCAACAAAAAATGCAAGTGTCTAAAGTGGCTTGTTCTTTGTAATGCAATGTAAAGAAACCTCTTTTTCTCAGTTTCTTATTTTCACACCTTCCCACAGGATTAAAAAACTGTTTTGCATATAGAGCTTTAAAATTTTACATGAGTGTTGTACTTGTAGATCTTTATTCTGTGAAAAACAATTTTGTTAATGGGATGATTAGATTTTATTTTACAGCATGATACATGAAAAAAGTTACTAAATTCAAATTTGATAACATTTTTTAATTTTTCAATTCTTTTAATGTAAGATAAATTTAAAATTTGCGGTTTACAGAATAATGTCATTATTTAGCTTTAATTTGGTATAAGAATTATGGTTCTACTGTACATCTTTCAAATGTAATCTTGTGGGTAACGTAAGGTAAGCTAATTTATTTTTTTAAATTTTTGTACGCGTATTTCATGTTGTTTAAGAAAATATATTACTTTACTAGTAAAACTTGACCCAATATTTTATACTATACACTTTATTACACAAACTGGCAAAGTTTCATATTGAAATGAGCAAAAATTGTTGATTTATGATGAATCGAAAAAAGTTTGTCAAAATGTTCTACTTTTGATTTCGAAAGGTACTAAGTCCCCTTAACAGTAATACTAAATACGAGTACACCATTTCATACCTTTCATTGTTTCGCGAGTTATGTAGTTTTTCATCGCATACCAAGAATTCATCAGATATCTGGGTAAAATGGCGAAATCTGAAATCAATTTTGGTCATCGTCATAAAAGAAGCCATTTCTTTAGCTTAGAATTACCTATAGGAAAAATTAAATACCATACGTGGGTCTTTTTTCCTATTTAAAAATATTTAATGTCTGATATAATTTTTATCAAGCTATAAATATTACAAAAATAAAGATTATTTAAGGAAAATAATAAAGATATACAATGAGAACAAAAATTTCTACTAACCAGAATCAGTGAAATGCAACAAGATAGTAAATCTGATGAAAATCATTTAAAGATTAAAAAATGATCTTCTTTAGAAATGCATCCTACTCTCCACGTCTTTAAATACTGACCCAGAAGAACATTTCGCAGACGATAAGGCATTTTTTCAGGAATTGGTTTAGTTAGAATTTTTTTTATCTTACGGATAAGAAAAATTAAGCACGAGGGAAAAAATTATTTTTTAAATCTTAGAACGTATATAATACTATAATAAAAAATTATTCTTAAATATTTTAATTTCCAGAAAAATTATTTGAAGGAGGGATGCTCTTTTATTCCCTCTCTGGGTACACCTCTACCTGCATACATGCACCTGAAGTCTATAAAAGTCCATAATCCAAATACATGTGGTACTATTCAGCATATCACCTATGAACATTCGAAAAGATAATTCCCTTTTTCAAACAATCATTTACGTATTTTTTAATAATTTCGAAGCGTTCTTGTAATTTTTCACTGCAAGACTAGTTTTACGAATGGTTAGCTAAAAAGCCATTTAAATGAAATGAATATATTAATGAACAAATGAGCCAGTTGAGATGAGCAGAAAATAAAATGAGTTTGTTTTCTTCATATTACGATGGGCGGCGCTGTGTGGGGCTTATTTTCTCCTTAGAAAATTAGTATTCCTTTTACCTAATCACTTTCATTTGTTTGTTTATATTTTTACCTCATATTTTTAACTATTGAAAAACAGATAATTAAGCAAATTGAACTCAATATTTAAGACGAAGGGGTAAAAAACGCCAAAAGATCCGAAATTAGACAACTATTTTCTTTTTCTGAACAGATATAGAAAATGAGATTTAGGAACTGTCTTCTAGGATTCTTAAGGTTTTATTTAAAAAAAATGAGAAATATGGGGTATCGCCTTTGGCAGCGGTTTACAAATGGAGAAATTGTGTGTCGTTGATAGTTTTAGAATTTGTTTGTGCATGAGAAATTAGTTTTTATTACAAGGAATATATTATCTCTATGAAATGAATAAAAGTGAATATTGTCGACCAATACATTCTTCTCTTAGGTATTTAATATCTAATCTGAAATTGAGTATGTCTAAAATAACTCGCAGATATTTAATCTCATCCGACCACGCAATATTCTCAAAAGATGGAGATTTCTAGATGAAACGTTTGAGATTCCGTTGCAAAGCATTGAATTGTTTTATTTTTCTGTATTAAGGGCGAATCATTGTAGTATAAATAAAGTTTATTGTTTATTATAACATTGGGGAAGCGTAATCAGTCACATACACAAATACGCACTTTTTCATGCGCGCAAACATGCAAACCCATGCGATGTTACGTATGATGATTGTAACGGCATCGATGAATTGAGGATTTCATACAACGGTTATATCACTGATTCAAATCTAATGAGGATGAAACGGAAAAAATTCCCGTTATGTGTGTATAACTACTATTGTATGTGAGAATTTAAATGAATTTCTGAGAAGCTTCTTCTTTGTGAGAATATGAGAGGTATCAATTGTATAGTTAGAAACACATAAATAATAAATAACAGAAAGAGTTCCTGTTTTTATGAAGAAACCAATTGTCTTCTATAACGCCTAAAATCCACTTATAGTATTGAATTCAGATTTTTAATTTATGATTGTATCAAATCTTAAATTCTAACGCTATTTATCTACTTGCAAATCCTTTAAGTTTCTAGAGCAGCTCTCGAGACGGACTTTAGGGATAAGAGCTTGCTGAGATTATAATTAACTAGAAAAAAAAATTAATTTTGAAGAATATTAAATATATTTATTATCACAGGTGGAGGACAAAATAATTAAAACATTTGAAGTCTGAATAAATATTTTTATTTACATGGTATGTTTTGCCCTTTATGAGCATTATAGACAGTATTAATTCGATGTGAAGTAAACGTATTCATAATATATCACATAATGGTATTTGATACCATTATCCTTGTAAATTAACATAGTTCTCATGTTGCTTCTAAATACGACGTTATCAAAAACTATTAATCAATAACTGTTTGCTAATTATGTTGTTAATGAAGGTAGAGAAAACCGACCCCTCATTTGTCACTCAAACTATTTCCATAAAGACGTAATAACGATAAATTGTGGTGAATAGCAATACTAAGGCAACTGTTTCCCTTCTTGATTATGTTCATTAAACCAACTTGTGATGCACTTTGTAGTATGGACGGGAACATTATAATCCTGCAATAAAGGACAGCCAACAGGAAGGGTCGTCTGTAACAACATACGAACAAGATCTTGCGAATTTTCAAATACGTCTGAGCTATTATCCTATCCTTTAGATTTAACAATGGCTTAAAATTCCAGAAAATAGCACTCTACACTATCAAAGATACATATCTATACCTTACAGTTGGAACTAAACAATCGTGATGAAATATTTCTGGAGGTCATCCTTAAACATAAGTTCTCTCTGTAATGGGAATCAAATGGAAATACGATTCGTAGTAGACTGAATTATATCTTTCCTGTTGCTCGGTGTTGATGCTCTCTGCACCACTGTATGCGTCTTTTGGCATTGATGAGGAATTTTCAACACGACTGCAGAAATCTTTCTTCCAATGAACGATTTGACCTTCTACAAATAGGATCTTCTACACTGATGTTAAAAGTAGCTATAATTTGCTTAGCTATAAATTTAAATTTTTTTTGCGACTTATTTGTACAATGTATGCGACTTGCTCTCTCATAACCCCTGACTTATAATCTATCTTTTAGGATTTAATTTCCACATTTAGAAGTAATATAATGTTCCATTTGATGCTTGAACCGTTACTTTTAGTCAGCCGCATTTAGAATTTTCACAGTTTTAGGCTCTAAAGCCCTTACAACTAACAATAATCCTGACTCTATGCAAATGTTGTTTTCTTTAAAAATAATGTTACACAATTGATGTCTTTTCCGTAATTCTATTACTTGTCATAGGCTGTTGACATCCCAGCCTAATGGTATATATAAAAACAACTTCTTTTGCTCTTCTGCTTCAATAAGTATTTTATATTTTGTCTGCCATCTATATAAAATAATTTTCTCTCTTTTTTTGTAGCATGATACTAGCCTATATCTTTTGAAAGTAAAAACTAATTAAACTTAACAACCCTATTTCTTCGGTGAGCCAAACTATATATATTCTTCTGAAAACGTCTGATAGAGAATTGATTTGTAATTGTCATCATGAAGTTTGAGAGTACATGAGACAGTTATAGACCCTTTCACTATTTGCTATTTATCAAGAAATACCCTTGATACATTTTATCTTTTTATCCCTTTCCGTCATAAAAAAAATATGCTACTAAATACAGATTTGCAGTTCATATGGGATTGAATTCCAAATAATTTGTTTTATGAATTATAATTTGTTTTACGAATTATGATTTTATATAATTACACCTAGAGAAAATGGACGTTCCTTTCAAAAGAGTCAATAGTTTACAGATTATATCATATGTGTTTAAAACTGTTGAAAAAAAATTACTTTGCTTATTTATGGAAGTATTGTTTTAATAAAATTGTTAATTTAATATCTTTTCAGGTTTTTCAATAAAAAAAATAAACAATCCCATACCTGAAGAAAGACTCTTACTCATAACATTTTAAGAGATATGTCATTGCTTGTTCATTTACATCTGTGCTTTTTAAGCTTAACCACTCCCAACATGAGATTTTATGCGGCTAAAACATTTCTTAAGTAACTTTATTGTTTTTAGATGTTTCAAATCAAAGTTTTCTTAAATTTATGTATGTGAGAATATAACTTCTTAAGCATATTAAATTTTCACGGATTGATATTTTTACTGCTTTTACGGATTATGTTTTAATTGGTCCTTTGCTCCTATTATGGTAAATTTTTAATACATCGAACCAACATAGGAACTTATTCAAAGAGAAACAATTTTATTTTTATAAAAAAACCTCGATTTTAAGAAGTGGAATAGTAATTTCTTGAACTTTCACCTAGAACTGATTAAATTACTTTTTACGGTGAAGCTCCAATAACTTTCCCTTTAGCAGTTGCTTTGGATTCCTATCACCACAAACCGATTCTGAAGGTATAAATTATATAGAGTAAAATGTAACTACACTATTTCGTAATCTGCATCCTGAAATATGAATGCAGCCTATTGACAAATTTCTTTAGAATAAAAACAACATTAAATAACCTTACCGATACGACTGCAGTCAATTTTTAGCCAGTGTTAGTAACTCGAAGACGAATCAATGCATAATGTAAAATTACACTAAAGATGGATTGTAAACTCTGCTTCAAATTTCTTTATTGACCACTTAAATTTCTCAGTGGCTAACGATGGTTCACGTGCCACTATTTGGCAGTCTTTCTTCCGCACAAAAATATTCCTATAAGATATAATATATCATAACTGAAGTGTTCAATGAGGAACACATAGAACGCCATATTTTAATAACATAGATAATAAAGGTCTTTCATACTGATTTTAAAAATATTAAATACAATGTGCTATGACTGGTGATTACTTCCTTCTCCTTCAATGCTCATTATGTAAGAGTCATAAATTTACGCAATCCAATGAATCGAGAGTCATATTATTGATGAAAACCAAGTTATTTATTCAAATCTACAAATAATTAATACTTAATCTCTAACGTATTTTAACTGTGGCAGCAGTCCTTAAACATATCTGATCTAATGTTTAGTGTAATAAACAATTCTTTGACTTACCGAACTAATCGACTTCGAGTCCTCTGACTATTTGTAGAAGAGGGTTCGAACTCTGGACCCTCTGGCGATCTCATGTGGTTCTCATACAGATGTTTCCTTTGATTACTTCAGAAAACTGTCATTTTTTTTCGCAAAACTACAAACCTCTTTTTTAAACGCTTCATTGTATATATATATATGCATTTCCTCGGTTTTACTCATTCCGCTTCACTTATTGGAGTCACGTTTCCTTTATTGTTGATAAAATTTTCTATTAAAACATTAAGAAAAATCCAGAAGTATTAGATGAAGGGGGAAATACAACAAAAGCCCCTCTATACAAACTTAATTATATATTCTATTAACTTTGGAGAAATCTTTAGAAAAACTAATGAGATCATATTTGAAGTTACAAAACATCAGAAAATTTGGAGAAAACCCCTATAAATTCAAAATTTTTATCATACATCTCAAATTAATTTAATTCTTCTGTGTAATTTCTCGATTTTTTATTGTTTTGGCTTATTGAATTTATTGAACAATACAAGACAGTTTTATGATGTATAAAATAAGAGTTTTGTTTCTTTTTGAGATAAATATTAACAATAATACAAATACAAATTAACATAACATCGAAACATTCGCAAACTGAAGCATTTAATTACGTATATAATATCTTTATGTTTAAATATTTTCATCCACTTTTCGGGGATTAAATAAAGTACTCCAAAGTATAAATAATATTACGAAATGTTTTCCATTGTTACTTTATCAGTATATGTCGACTATATAAGTATAAAATTTGCTCATATGTTATGATAGTACTTAATAAAAAATATCTATATTTTTCATCTAATCCCACGTTTCTTGTGCCTTATTTTTGCTTTTAGCGTTATTGAAAATTTTGTAATCAACATTTCTTAGTTAATAGTAAACGAAATCAAATAAAGATTCTAAATATTTAAAAATCCTTTTTATTAAAAAATATAACAACAACTTTATGATTCTATTTAATGAAAAAATTAGTTTATATTCGACATTTTATTTAATAACAACTGCATGTTAAATAAGAACAACATTTGCTCACCGATTCATAGGTAATGAATAGAAGAGAAGAAAAAACTATTTATATGTTATTAAGAATTTCCAGAGCATTTTACAAAGGAATAAAAAAAATCTTTTTGAAGGCCCTTTTTTTCGTTCTTATTTTTTACCACAGCCATTTATTGTATCTATGTTGCAACAAAAGATACCTTAAGACATTTTTCATAAGATTTTTTTTTCTTTCCTTTTCGATATTCATTTGGGGAATAATTTGATAAGGTAATATTTGGCTAAGATTGTTGAGAAAATAAAAAAATAAACTCTTTTTTTTTAATATTAAAGACTAAGATTTCAAAAGGAAATAATTTGTACCTACACATAAAAGCAATTATAAGCGATGAAACTTAAAAATTTTCTCATTCCACTTAGAGTTGTTTTCCTTTAAAAAAAACTTAATAAAATGATTGTATCCTGAATTGAGGATTTTCAGTTTCCCAAGGAAATATAAAAATGTTCTGCTCCAAGTATTTACGGTTGAAGGAAACTTATTTTATGCAACTTCCAAGCTCTACAGATAATTCATGCATGAACATTTTCGTTTTCTCTAATAGAATTTAAATCTTTTTCTATAAATTTGATTTCTTTTTAAGTGTTGAATGTTTTGATAAGAAGATAGAATTTTACCGTTCATTTTTGGAATAAAAACGTAAATATTTATCATAAAATTTATTCAGCTTCAACTCTTAAGCACTTTATATTTTCATTTCAAGTTATTTCATCAAAATTGGAGTGTATTTACTTGGATTTAAGTTTAAATAACATTATGAATTTAGTAAATTGAAATCTAACCGAGATTAAAGTAAAATAAAACCAAATGGTAACTTATAAATCTGGCATTTAGAAAGTTAACGATTATTTCAATCTTTTAAATTTTGAACATAAAATTTAGCCAGTATATAACTATATATATATATAAATAAATCAATTAGCATAAAGAAATTATTGAAAAAAATTAACTAAAACTAATATTGAATGAAGAATAAAAATCTAATACATTTTTAACAAAATTACAAAAAACTTGCAAATATATATATTTTTTTAATTTAGAAAAAGAATTTAAAAAATAAAAATTTAAATTGTGTGTGCATAAAACCTAGAACGTAACATAAAAGAAAAATATTACACAACAAAGCAAAAATAAATAGAATTAATTAAGCTTAAAAAAAAACATGAAAATAAAACCATAAAAAAAATTTAAGGGAAAAAAAAATTTATAAATTCTGAATCCGGCTAATTTTTTACATCCAGCATTCCAAACAGTAAAATGTTTAAAAAAAACATTTTTAGAAACATCACATAATTCATTACGTAAGAAAATAATCTGCGCAATTCTATCTTATATTAAATTCTACTGTGAATTATAATTCATTTAAACATTTAGTGTACTCATTTTTGTTCTTCGTTTATATTATTTGTTTGCTTCTATGAATTTGACTATGAAGATGTTTTCATTTAATTATTTCATATATAAGTTGCATGTTTATTATATTAATCCCATACATTAATCTATTTATTCATACAAATTTCAAAATGGGTTAGCTTACGATTTAATTTGAAACACCCGAAAAATATTAACTGTTTTAATTTTCTCTTTCAATGGCTCTGATTTCAAAACTTGTCCACGTATATTTCAATTCAGTCAGTTATTTTTGAATAAAATCAATAGAGTAAAAAGTTTTAAAAGCTAAAATCGGCTAAACATGAATAAAATCTATTTTTATAAAAACAATCTATAGTTATTTGGTGTTTAAAATTATGTATGTATAATAAAATAATACGTGTTCTCTATGCATATATATTTTATGAAATTGTGAAAACTATTAAATGTTTTAAATTTCCATTTTAAAGGCATTGTTTTCAATGTTGTTCATGTTTGTCTTTCCGAATAGAAATCAATTTCTGAATAAAAAAAATAAGCTTTTGAAAGCTGAAATTTGCTATACAAGAGTTATATCTCATTTTTGAAAACATTTATATTCAAAATGGAAAACATTTACTTCGAGTAGCTATATCTGTTTTTTATTTTCTATATTGACATGTTTTTATGAAATTACGTTGACGCGGTGAAATAAGGAAAATAAATTTCTATACATTCTTGGTCAATGAAAATAGAAATCGTTACACAATCTTGAATTGCTGATATTAAAATATTGGTTTGGTAAGCAAATAATCTAAATTTCGTGCAATTGCGCATACTCACACTCCCAGCAGATATGATGAAATTTTCAACCAGCAGGTGTAAAGATCAGCATTCTGTAAACTTCGCATAAAAGCGAAGAGCTGATACAATATTGATTGATGGTTGATTTAATAATATAAGTAGGATGAATAATGCCTTTGAGACTTCAGAGAAGACACTTTAAACATTTGACAGGTTTCTATATCGATCTCATAATTTGAATGAAAACTGAAAAAATGGTCGTGCACGCAATATAGTTCGTTACTTGAACCATTCCAAACATACCATCAGTTAGTGTTGGCAAAGATGGAACATGTGAAGGAAATAATACATAGCTGACTAGTTTGTTAAGTACCGGACAGCCCTCCCCTCCCCATTTCACACACAAGAATCGTTCGTCAGACTCGTACAAATTCAATGGCGAAACAACCCGTTGTATGTAGAGGCTCGAATGGTTGTTAAACTTTTTAATAAATGACTAAAAGCACATCTAAGATCCCAAAGCCATTTACGTGTTTTACGTTTAACATTGAAACATCTGCGGTTCTGCTTGCAATGGTACCAAACTAGAGCAACGTGGTATACATGGAAAGATGTTCCATAATGTTCAAAGATTAATCACACTTCATTTTAAAATTATATGACTATTGTGTCTCCGTGTGGATGGAACTTAGACATGCATCCAATCATGATATTGGAGGTGAGCGTCCTATCTCCTGAACATCAGCTAATTTAGTCTTGACAATTATATCCTTTGCTATTTGGTCCTCTCTGGTAGTGGGTAACACTAGCAGTATATCACCGTCATCTCAAAGGGATATCATAGCACAATGGCATCCCAGCCATATGTGTGTGATATTAAACGACCTCAGGTGTTCCCATCCTTTTAGGGTGTCCTTATGCTTAGATTCGGAAAGATAATACTCATTCGAATACGTCATATGTTGGCCAATATTACCATCATCATGCACAAACACTTCCAATGCCTTTCCTCTCCCCGGATCTGTCCACTGTAAAGAATGTTTGGAAGAAGATGAAAAGTAACCGACTGCCATGCAGCATTTCTCAAGACTGAAGAAGACCCATAGGACATGCGTGGGAAGTCTGTTCTAGGATTATATCAGTCGTCTGTTTAATTCATTTCTACATAGTATGGCAACCTGTACTGCGGCTCGCGACAGTGCAAATATTTATTGAAGAGAATTGATCTCAGGCCCATAACTAGTTCAGTAATTACTCTGAGGATATGATTTAGAGATCTCTTGTACTTTCGTGTGTGCGAGTATATTGTATCCAACGCTTACTTCTTAGTGTGCAATTTTCTTTAACCATGAGTGTGTTTCTTTTAATCAAATTTTGCTAACAAACTTAAATCAATTATTACAAGTTTAAATCATCTCAAATAATACGCAGATAAGATATTTGGGATTGACTTCAATACCCATTTTGTTTTATAACCATAGAAATAGTTACAAAATAAATGGCGTATGCGTGTTACAGAATTAATTTTAAACAAAATATTTGAAAAAATAGTAATTAAAATATTTCTTATTATTTTATTCTGTCAACGTTTCTTATTTCTCACTAAAATATTTATAAAGCTAAAATAATATTACTGCACACAGAAAAGTATATATTCATATTTGACTTTCTGAAGATAATTCCAAAGATATTGATAACTCAAATAGGAATACTTTTTTCATTTACAACTTGAATAATATTACAATGACTCATCAAAGAATGCTTTCATTATGTTTATAAGATATTCTTTAATAATATCGGTTAAATATCTGAAATGCGAATTTTTTTTTTTCGTTTTTAATTTCTATCTCTAAAAATGTAGTTAACGTCTGCATCTAAAGAACTAATTATACATTAGTACGAGCTAGATAGAACGAACATATTATTAATATAAATGACATTAAAAATTATTTCTTGCATAAATCATAATAAACAACAATAATAAAAATAGAAATGTTACAATCTGTCAATAAAATTTTAGGATAGTCTACAATTCGGAACAAAAATAATTTATAAAACATTGTGGAGAAGCGATGCATATATAAATCTTCTTTCGACACATACGAATATATATCTTCAAGATGATGAAGCTTAAATAAAATAAGCTTAAAATAATCATAACCAAAACAGTGGCGATTGTCTTTTCCTGATGTCTAAGTACCTGTTCGAAACTTGGAATGCATTTCCAGATAAAAAAAAATCGTTCTAATGTTGATTAAAGTTTTTGACGTCACAAACATAGGTTTACGACGTTGTACTCTTAAAATTAATGAAACAGCATCATTTTTCACTTCAATATGTAAATTTTAAAATTTGTTTAACATTATTGCATAGAAGATAAAACATGATACATATTTGACACAAGAAAAAAAGGGATTGATACAGATAGAAATAATAAATATTATAAAACATACTTCTTTTCAAAATATATCGAAGTCGGAATATAAAATAAATGCTCGAGAATTTTGCTATCAGAAAAGAAGTGTTCCAACTTTGAATGTTATTCTTCAACATTATGCGAAGACAGTCTAAAGGTAACAGTATCCCTTCAGAGAAAATTTTTTGAATTAACCTAAATCTTATGAACTTGTGGGGCTTCGCATTTAGAGAAACATAAAAGAAAAGTTCTGTTTGTGTATTGTCTTATTGTAAAAAAGGACATTTTAAACAAATATAAGCAAAAATTGAGACTTTTCGCAAAACATGGTAACTCAAAAGTAAATAAACATATTGATATTTTGTAAACTTAATAATACTGAACTGAACCATATTAAGGGAATAGATTATTATTTTGATAACATAGCTCTTATTTAGGAAGTTATGATAGTTTGAGTTCTGGACTCAAATTCTCTTTCAAATGCCTAGTAATTTTCCCTTTATTGTAATTTGAAGACACTCATACTAACATAAAACCTCAAAAATAGTCAATTCTATGTATAGGTATTTGAGAAACATATATATATATATATATATATATATATATATATATATATATATATAAGTTTACGATCCTATATGCTTTAACTTTTGAGATATTGTATTTTGAAGTAATGAAAAATGAAAATAACAAAAAATCGTCATTAAAGGCTTTCTGGTCCGCGAAATTCATGATCAAATAATATTGAAACATTTGTAACTCAGTTTCTAAATACGGTAGAAACAATTTTTGAACAGATTTTTAAAGATAAAAAAAATCGAATTTAATGTGTGATAAAAATAAAAAAAATTAGATATCTTCACCAAAAATTGCGTTTCGATGGTGCATTGTTACCTTCTAATGACATGAAAATAGCATTTGATTACTTAAGCATTTATTTGTCGTTATAGGTGTGAAGGGAACTAATATAAATACACAATTAGTTTTCCTTCAATATTTTTATTGTAAAAACCACCAGTCACTGAACGTCCTATAAAGGTAAACATTTGTTTTTCTCTTTACAGTGTGCGACTTGCTGGGGGAAGGCATGGCCGGCATTTTTGGCCCCCAGTCCACCGAGTCCAGCAGTGTGGTACAATCCACATGCGGTGCCTTGGATGTGCCCTATATACAAACGAGATGGGAATACAGGCTGAAGCCTAAGAAGCATAACATCAATCTCTACCCTCCTCCGAATGCACTCGGGGAGGCTTACTTGGCTTATGTCAAAGAAAAAAACTGGAAGATGTTCGCCATTTTATATGAAAGCAATGACGGTATGTGAAATTATTTATTACTCTTATATAATCAGAACATTAAATAGCAGCCCATTAGGTTGAAGTCTTAATGTCGTAGTGTAAAATCCTATTTCAACTTCCACTCTTGGTAGCTCAAAAAAAAAAAAAAAAAAAAAAAAAACGCTAACAGCGCATTTTTCAAATACGTTGAAGTATATTAATACATTGATTATTATTGCCATTACTCATACAGTAAGACTGCTAGAAAAAATTTGATCAATTTCGTACCATTTTGTGCCATTTTCATTCCATTGTCAAAGGTGGAGACTAAAATAGGATCCTCTAAACTCCAAGTAATCGTTCCTATATAGTATTCATTAAAAGTATAGCAGGAGACTATAAGAGGATCCTCTCAACCCGAAATAAGCCTTACTAAATAGTATTTAAAAGGTATTGGAAGAAACTAGAAAACTATTATACACTAAGAAGCACATCAAATATTATATTATTAATCATAAAATTGAAATCATTTCCATTTGTGGTCGTGTTACTGCTGTGGATTTGTATTATAAGGTTCTCAAAATGATTTTAAAGATTTTCTACATGTTAAACCGATTAAAAAGGACAAGAAACAAGAGATTAAAATATACAATGCCTTATAATCTTTATATAAAGACTTAGAATGGCCCAGATAAAAACCTTTTATTTTATAAATTTAATAAAATCTGTCTGCTAAAAAGTCTTTCTCGATGAACGCGTTTATTTTTGTATGTATTTAAAAAACGACTCTCTTACATCTGTTTTTTTTAAATGTTTTACATTTTCTGAAACATAATTGTCGATTGCCCCCAATATGGATCAATTTATAAAACATAATACTTTTATGAAATGAAATTATTCATAATAATGTATGAACTGAACATAATTTTAGAGCTTTTTGTGATAAACTAGTTTTTTTTTGTTTCCAAACTTTTGTATTACATTAATGTTTACATCTACACTAAATGACTTTTTTGTTACGGCAATAGGAATATGATGGTTTCATAAACTCTTACTGTTAAAAATTTAAATTGTCTGGGGTTTTCATGAAACAAATATTAGCTTTTAATCACTTATTGTTTATATTTATACTTTTTTATTTATGATTTTATCTTCCATCAAATTTTTAACATCAAATCCCACTTCAAATGCATGACAATTTGGAAACATTTTATTTTTGAAGTATTTTAGATTTTCACAGTTGCGAAAGCTTTTCATACAAAAGAAAAATTTTAACTACTATGTAACGTGAGAAGTAATAATAATCTCTCTCTTTCTGTATATATATCGTATCTGTTTATATATCATACATGCAAATTTATAGTTTTATTCCAATCTTGGAGAAATTTTTGTACTTAAACTTCAGAACAAGAGGAAAGGCGCTGTTTACATAAGATTGCGTAAGAACCACCGCATGGGGTCCAAATTCTTTATTTATATATATTAAGTATTTATTCATATTTGACAATTTATAAATATTAAGCATAAGTCCGAATACGATATAGAAAACGTGAACGATAAACCCTCTCATCTATCGGCCATTCTGATTTCGTGAGTGTAATGTTAATCCTATCGAATTTGAACAACCGTTCTCAAATCTTTACTGTTCTTTTTCTGTTTAAAAACAATAAAATGTATTCCAAAGAGCAAACGATAATTAAGGTCTCTGTGGAAACGCATGTTCCCTTCACTTCTTAAAAATATTTTACTGTTATGATTCTTTTGTGGGATTTCTAGTTTATATTCTAAGGACTTTGAAAATATTGTAAAATATTTTCATAAATTTAAAGAAAATATAATTCCCCTAAAATTCATTGCTTTATCGGAAGCCCTTTTTTGCCTTCAAATAGATGAAATAGTGATATATCTTTTGCGGACTCAAGAGATAATAAAAATCTACAAAAGAGTTAGATTTTCTTTCTTTGATAAGTATATCTGAGATTTAAACCAATGTCGACAGGGAAATTTAGAGGGCGATAAGTTTAAATAATTTAGCTAAGTTAGATATCGATTAATAATATTGAAATATCACCAAGAACAGAAAGACCATTGGGAGAATTGATCAAGAATGATTGTATTTGTCATAAAAGAGCTACAACTGAAAGACAAAAGACGTACCTGTCTTCAGAAATGTTTGAGCAATGGGATGGTTCGAGTATAGCAGAAGTCAATACTAGCTATCAAACGCAGGACAAGAAAAACTTAGAGATTCATCTACAGTAGAGATATGTTAAAGTTTTTATATCTATGGTAATATGTAAAATGGTAAGGGAACATGCGTTTCCACAGAGACCTTAATTATCGTTTGCTCTTTGGAATACATTTTATAGTTTGTGCTTCCTCAATTGTGTGATATAAGGTGGGATAAAAATAATGTTTATTTTCTTTCTGAACAAAATCTACAGTTTTATTCAAGTAACTCTAAAGTTTAGTACTCTTTACCTTGATCAAAAATAAAATAATAATCACTTTCAACCTGACATTTTATGAAAAATTCTACAGATTCTTATGTGAAGCTTCTTCAAATGCTTAATCTCTTGGTAAAACTAGATACAGCAGTTAGTAAATAATATTTCTTATATATTGTTACAGACATCTCATAGCCTAAATCTTACCAGCTTATTGAATTTTTTGACTTTGTGCCATGTGTGTTCAAATTTTTCGTTGATTTAGGATTGCTTATAAGTGAGATAAAGTATGACTGATTTAACTTAAGAAATAGCAGAAGATACAATTTTATATAATGATAATTTTTGTTATTTTGTTCTCGATTTAAACTATTTACAGATGATAACAGAAGTGTTACAAAAAAATGAAATAGTGATCATTGAATTTTGAGATTTCTCCCTGAACGTTATTACTTAAAACTACTATTAAGAAATTAAATAAAATATTTTAACTCAACCAATTTTCATTGCAATTGAAATTTCAGATATTTTCAAAGTATTTTAATAATAAATTATTAGGGATTGGAACTTTTAATTTATTCACTTATAAAACATATAAAAATCATTCTCTGCAATTTTAGAATCGTAAATTATTAATTTTATCAACAAGTTTTCAATGTCATGAAATAAAAGCAATATTTCACAAGTAAAAGTCATATATATATATATGTATATATATATATATATAATGTAACTCATCAATCGTCATTCTTACCAGCCTATATATCAGAAAATAATATTCGATGTTAAAAAAAAAAAATAAAAACTTTTATATATTTATCAAATGATCGTAAAACAAAATTTACAATTTACAATACAACCATTACAATACAACCATTACAATACAAAATTTACAATACAACCATTACAATACAAAATTTACAATACAACCATTACAATACAAAATTTACAATACAACCATTAAGCATACATTAATTTCCAAGTTAAAACATCAGAAAATGTTCTTTTAAATAAATTAATTGTATAATAGTTAAAGAGAACCTAACATATGTAAATAAGAGATGAATGATAAATTATTAATACGAGTACATTAAAGCTGAAATGAATTTATGTAAAATATACATATTAAGTCACAGTTTGTATCTTTTTTATGAAAAGTAAAATAACATTATTTAATTCAGAAGTTCCAACAACTGTTCTCCTATACACTTTCTATGGAATAAGTTGAATGGATAAAATAAAAATGCTAAGGCTATTTTAGTCAATGTTCAATCTTTAATTTATGTAAATAAATAAATGTATAGCCAAAGCATTTTAAACATGTTTTAAAACCTAAAAGGGACTTTTAAAATTCACTCCCTATTACTTATTCATAGTGTTTGAATACTTAAGTCTACAACTGATCTGTTGAATAAATGTAAGTTTAAAATGAGATATTTAAAATTTTCTCTTTCAGTTACATGAAACATTTAAACATAAATATCATCGTGTTATTTAATTTGAAGAAATTGCGTTACGCTATATTAACGTGTAAATAATTTCTTTCAATAATAAACGATTGTACTTTTTATTTTTAATTTAATATAGTCTCATTAAGTAAATACAATATTTCTATATAGCTTGATAAGAAAGAAAGTATTTTAAAAATATAGATATGGAAGAAATTTTTAAAATAAATGTTTGCAATGTTAAGCATATTTTAAAATTTCATAAGGTAAAACGAAGATAACCATACTTAGATGTATTTTTTTTTTTAAGTTTGTAAGAAAATCCATTTAGCGCTAATTATAAATTACATATTTTGTTCCCCAGTATTTAATATTCTATAATATTCTCCAGTATTTTTTATAATTATCGTTAAATATAACATAGAACTTCAATATTATTGTTAAATATAATTTACTATAATTCAGTACTTAATAGTACTTCCAAGTTTATATGAGTATACAATAAAAGTAATTTAGCACATTTACTCATTTCGTTACATAACTTTTAATAGCGCAATAAGAAATGATTTACGTACCCAGAATTCAAAATTAAATTTTAAATCACTGCAGACCTCTAAAAAAACAAATTAAAACTTTCATTTTTAATATTACTAAACTATTTCTTTTAAAATTATTTTCTGAAGAAATAATTTGTATAAATAATGATGACTTGTAAAAACTTTCTTCTTGTTTACTACTTGATTTATTCTATGTTGAGAGATAAGTGGAATATTTTTTTAGAAAACAGTTGCATTGTAATTAAAACTTAAGACCCAAAAGATGTTATTTTCATCACATTTCTACCCATTCTTGTTTACCAAACTTTAATTTATTGATTAAATTATATAATGAATATTTTAATTATACCTAATAAGAAAATAAAAAGCTTCCTTTCCTCTACCAGTATTAATAAAAAAGGATGAATATTACAATAATCTTTCATAATAATCTTTAAGAAATACTAATATAAGCAAATATATCTCTCATTAAATTCATTACAATAATTAAGATTTTAATTTCCTGGCAAGAATTTTCACATTCCTAACATACAATTTAATGAAAGCTTTTAATTATAGCTTAGTAAGAAGTTTAAGCACTTATGAAAATAATTTGGTACTTGACTGAAGAAATTGGATCGGGTTTCGTATTAAAAATTAAAATGACATTTGTTAAATAATGTTTCTAGTATGAATAAAAAATTACAGGAAATGCCATATTGAATATATATTCATTTCATCGGCAGAAATCATGGAATTGATAAATATATATTTTCTTATTTTGAAGAACTTAATGAAAAAAAATATATATAAGTAATTTTAATTTATAAATCCTAGAATAGCGTTTGAAATAAAATTCTACGAGTGTTTCTTATTCATCCAATCTTTTTCACTGACGCTACACTTAAGTTCCATAATTGTATCTATAGTTAAATGTTATTGAATTAAAAAATTATATTGCATTGTCTTACATATATCTAATAGTGCCAGGATTTGAAAGAGATTTACAAGCATTCCATTATTTTACTTAGAAATTCATTTTACAAAATTCCTATTGTAAATCTAAAAATAATAATAATAATTAATTCTGAAGATGCAAATGGCGCTAAGAATACAATTAAGAGGTTGAGAATATAATATATCAAAATGAAACCAGACGTGTCGATTTTTTATAGTTATATTTATAATTAATGATTCTAAAAACTATAGGAACTCTACAATTGAAGAGAAAACAATGAAAAAATACATTTGTAAAGTACATAATAGTATATACATTTTATTTTAATGACAAAACAAGAAACTTTCATTTTAATAGGAGTAAATATTTAATCATTTGATAAAAATCGCATTTATTATTTTTTTTTTGCTCTGATTACATATTGCAACCAACTATGATTGCATTTTACATTTAAAAATACTATATTGTTCCCCCAGCAACCGCTAAAGTGAAGCCGCTGAAATTCGTAGCACCAGACATTTTCTAGACTGTAATAAAAAGAACTTGTAAGGAAATTAATCGTATGATAATATGTAAACTCCAGTTTTATCAAACGGCAGAATACAAGTGAAATCATTTCACTTTTCGAACCATGCTAAAAATAATTGACAAAAATAAAAATAATAAAAAAGAAAATCTTTAAAAATTTAAGCATATACTAAAATAACAAGTAAGTAAACAGCAAAATAATATGAGGGCAACAAAAAGCAAACAAAAGAGTAAACTTCTATTAAATTCGAAAAATTTAAGAGAGAATGAAATATAATAGATAAAATTTTTTAACAAGTTCAGACTGTTATAAACAGGTCATTCCTAGAATTATGGGGCTAACTGTTCCCTTTAGTAATACATACGCGCATACATATATATCCAAGATGTGGCGATTAAATAACGAGACGAAGCTGACGCAGAAGAATTATGCATGAGCCAAAAGCCAGGGACAGACAACTTCTTTATTTAGCTATCTGATATTATATTGTTAAAAACAATTAAGAAATCATATGATTTACACATCTAAAATGGACTTTTATTTATCAGGAATGATCGGATGTACTTTAATGTGATATTCTATAAGATAGCTACATCAGTTTTATTATTATTTGTTTGATTTTTATTTAAAATAAATAAAGATTTTAACGAATTTGAAAATCAAATATCTCTTTAAGAACTTATAGGTTCACAACACATATCAATACTTTCATTTAATTAAATTTAGATACCTGACACTTTTTATATTTTGCGGAGTAATGTAATTATTTTATTTTCATGAACATAAAATTTGTTTTTACTCTAAATACTTCTTATAATTTTTGATAGTTTCTTAACTAGGTATTACTATGTATGCATAATTAAGACCTAATTCATATTATAAGCATTTTTAAATATTAATTCACTAATTAATTTCACTCAATTTTATAATATTTAGAATTACAGAATAAAGCATCACTTCTGTTTGAATAATCAGCACAGAAACCAATGTATGTACCTTTCACCTTCGCGATTGTAGTTAAGAAGCTATTTAAAATAAGAAAAATACTACTAAAACTTTTTATTTCTCTCACTTCTATTTTAAAGATATATATTCATACGTCTGAAAATATTACACAGAAATATATAATTATTGTACATTTAATTCTGTGAAAAGTTGAAGAAATGAAGAACTATTCAGTGCTAATTTTAAAAATTTTGAATTTTTTTTATCAAATTCAATTTCTTCGAGAACCTGGTTATTAAAATTAATTTTAATTTCTTTGAAATTCAGGCTGAAAATAAAGTACATAAAATACTTTTTCATAAATATGAAAGCTTAAAAACTTATTCAAATAATATTTTGTTTCTTTAACTTGTTTCAAGGCTTAATTTATTTTCTTTTTCTAATCATATCCCCCTATTGCGATGAAACTTAATCTCCACATTTTGTAAGCTTAGCATTATTTTAAAAATCATTATCAATATAATGATCTATATATCTTTCAAACTCTTAATTAAAGTGTTAATTTATTATGTGTAGTTTCGAGAAACATTTTAAAAAGTTAATGATTAAGTTTCAGTAAAGTGTCACCTTAATTGACTCTTATTTCGTTGCAATCGATAAAAGTAAAATTAAGAATGTCTGATGTCTTGAAAGTAAGTTTCAATAAGTCATTTTGAAAAAATTGAAATAAAGTCTTAAATTAATACAGCACTCTTTCAAATAACAATAATTTGAATTAAAATGTCTTATTTTGCATAAATTGTTAAAATTTTATGAACAAAAGCTCCAACTAGCTTTCATTGATGACGGTTATCTAGAAAACTAAAATTAATTATTCATCCTAATAATTCTTTTTATTAAATATAATTTTTATGTTAAAGTATTTAATTAACTCTTTCTTATCTTTGGAAAATATCACACGTCATACTGACTACTCTTTGAATTTCAATAAGAATTTTATTGTAGAATATTATTTAATTATAGAATAAAAGCGATGATTTAATAACGACAGGAATTTAAAAGAATATGTAAATAGCAATTGCTTACCATTTAAAAAATTAGGAAATGCATTTCCAATATTCTTCCGTTTTCATTTATTGGCCATGGTAATCAGAGGTCATGGTTTCGGACTTGCGACTGGCGTTGCTTTCATCAATTCGAGGATTCGAGTCCTGTTGCCACTAAAGGCACACCGTGTAGGTGGAATGATGAATATTAAATCTGGTCAAGGTCTGAAGTACTTTTGTTTGTGAAGTGCTGAATTTTATGGGGGAGGGGGGGGGTTCCAGTTCAATTTTTGTACTCGTCACTTACTCGAGGTTTAAATTCACGATGCCTTCACCAATAGTCTTCGTGATGCTATTCAATGGGAATAATGAAAAATCATGCTCATTCATTTTTAATTTTTAATAGATTTGTGTAGTTCTTGAACTTCTTAAACGGCATTGGTCTTGGTTGGACAATGATTTTAGAGTCTTTGAGGAAAACAAAATTTTTAGGTATCACCAGAGAACAAAAATATGGCTTAATGAGTTCAGGAGAGTACTGATCCTATGTTCTCGAGAACTGCGTTCTGTAGAACATCTAGGTGTGACAGAAATATTTTCACTGCACCGATTTAGATTGGCGTGTTTACAAGCCTGATCTTCCAGTTCCTCTAGTACTTTTAACTATCCCTAATATCTGAAAACGATTAATCAATGTGACTATAATTGGCCTAGAACATCTATTAAATGAAAATAACACATATGAAAAAATACAATCCTTTTTTTAAACTTAACAACATTCAGAAGTTATCTCCCAAACCTACTTGTATCAAAATTTTCGGAGGATTGACAGAGATCAAAAATAAATCTAATTTTTTAACATCATTCCATTAGGAATTTCCTTGGGAAAATTATAATGTTGTTAAGGAAATTTTATAATGTTGCACAATTTTAAGGAAATTTTAGTGTTGCGAAATCAACAGCATATGTGAATATATACGAGTAAATTGTTTCAATTTTTCAATAATTTAAAGATATAATATAATATATAGGGATCTAAAGTTAAATATTACTAAACAAAATCAGCAGAGAATTTTTTAAAATGTAAAGATATGTTTATAAAAATAAATAGCGGAAAGAATATCATCTATATCTCTATTCTATACTTATTATTCATTTAAAATCTCCAGAACGCTTTTAAAAGGATAATACACTAAGTACTTAATAAAGGAATAAAACACCATTCAGTCTCATGATGAATTGTTCGTCGTAAATTTTGTTTCACTTAAGCAATCGAAAAATTATAGTTCGAAATATTTCATGAGATACACTATCACTATTTTAAAACGTTTTTCTGAATTTCACTTGGTGTGTGTGTGTCAGTGTGTGTGTGTCATCAAATTTTCGATCGTAAATTTAACCAACTTCCCATCAAGCTAGAGCTTTAAAATTTTGAGAATCGTTCGTACTCGCCTAACAATGCAATATTTAGACATTTGCGACAAGTTTTAACTAATATTCCAATAATTTTAATAAGTCAAAATATTCTTCCCTCTCGGGATTAGGATTGAGGAAAAAATTTCTTCCCCCCTCTTGGTACACCGGGAACTCCCCGTACGCCACATGAGGTATCGTAAATATTTTCAACTCACAAAGGAGAGATAGTAAGGGTTGCTGACTTTTAGTCTGTATTCATTCGCCAGAAAGAAAGATTCCAATATTTGGCGCCATGTCATATCACAATAATTTTATTCTGAATTCTGGTTCAGATTTTTAATAGAATGACTTACAAACTTTCAAATGCATATTTTGATTTTAAATTATGATATTTTTAATACGCTCTCAAATATAATTAAATTTTTTTATGTGTTTATCGCGTGTTTGTTTTGAATTTAATTAATATAATTAATATACTTTGTCATTATATAAAAACGTTGGTTTTTATCTCGAATTATTATTTTTATATGGATAACAATGACAATAAGTATTAATAGTTGCAATAAGCGAATTGAAGTTGAATCAAATAGAAACATTAAGAATAAAAATAAATTATTATTGCATTATAGTGATAAATGTAATTTTTAATAAAATATTAATAACTATTTGCTTAAAATTATAAAGGTCAATGCATGACAAAACATAGTATCAAAATGAATAAGCCCGATTGAAAGAAAAATTTTGTTATTAAAATTAAACCTGAAATATTTTCAATTGTAAAGGATTAGAAAATTCATGTTTAAAGTATGCAGGGTTTGAAATTATTATAAACGCTTTAGAAGAGCTATCTTGATTTTTAGATATTTTCTTTTTAAATAAATTGTCAGGCATTACATTAATAGATCGCCTGGAAAATAAATCTTATATTCGAGTAAGCTGGTTGATACAAAAACAGAACCACAATCCAAAGGTACAGGGTTAGGATATCAAACTTCCAAATACCGTCAAGAAAATAGGTTTTAATACCCTTTAATACCACTTTGACTTACTGTGAGAGATTGGAGTGAATTCTGTCTCTAGGGAGCTTCTCATCAAAATATAATGGTAGTTTCAAATACAATGTTCATACACAAGCAAAAAAAGTATAGAAACACATCATGTTTAAGAGAAGAAAGGCTTATATTTTAAAAGTGTTCGCTATTATTATAAAAAAAGTACCTCTTTATCACATTACGACAACTCATAAAAAATTGTTTAATACACTTTCAGACGATCATAAATCTTACAAAATAATCCCTTCTAGACTCTTTGTCTGTATTGAAGTTTCCCTAGAATCCCTAATCCTGTACCATGAGCTCTATGACGTCTCTTAAGGACAATCAAAAAAAAAGAAGAAGAAAAAAGGCAAGAGGAGATTCTCTCTCTTATTCTCTACACTCTTGCTCTAACACTCCTCTCTGATGATCATTTGAAATATTTGTGGTGTTTCGCTTTGAAACCCCGACTAAAGAATGAAAGAAGCAATTAAAAGACTTTTCAGCCATGTATTTACTTTTCAGAATGTATCATTAATGTTGAACAATTTTTTTAATTTCATATATATATATATATATATTGGTGTTCAAATCTTAGAGAATTTTTTGATTTGGTCGATTATCTCTAGAACTAATGGACAAATTTAATAAAATTTGATGAGTACATATGGTTAATATAATACAAGAAAAAAAAACATTCAACAGTAATAATACACACACATTATTGCACTCAGCGCTCATCGCAGTCGAGAGGAAAGAAACAGCAGTTGCAGAATAGAGCCAAAAATTGGGTTAATAGGGGGTATGGTCTCCTCTACAGATATAGACCTCACAACTTGATTTTATGCTGAAATTTAGGGAGTTTATGAGTTCTTGTGGCAATTGATTCCACTCGTTCATCAACTCTATTTTCACGTCTTGAATGGTTCTCGGAAGCAGCTTGCGAAATGCAATTGCCCCCTCTAAAGCATCCCAGGCATGCTTTGCAGGATTCGAGTCTGGAGATCTCGCTGGTCAATGCATTCGGCGAATATCTTCCCTTTCCAGAAATTCATCGACCAACTGAACTCTATGTAACCTCACGTTGTCAACCATTAAAAGGAAATCAGGATCAACTAGACCACTGAAAAGGCTGATATAGGGCTTCAAGACTTCTTCCATATACTCTCAAGATTCACAGTGCCTCTTTCAAAGACATGAAAATGAGTGCGGCCATCCAAATTGATGCCTGCCCAGACCATCAATCCTCCGCTGCCATAATGGTCAATTTCTTGGACTTTGGAGGGCAAGTAGCGGGTCCCTGGTTCTCTCCATAAGAAAGTACGGCGAAAGTCACTGATTAGGCTGAACCAGGAATCTTCAATGAAGAAAACGGTCACCCACTGATTCATGATCTAATCCCTATGATCTCTGTATCATTTTAAACGGACTCTCCTGTTAGCAGAACTGAGCGGGACGCAAACAATAGGTGTGCTTGCAGACAGCCCTATCTCATGAAATCTTCTAGAAACCGTCACTCTTGAAACTCGGGTTATTGTGGTTGCATACAACACACACATGAAATACCTGAGAAGCTGTAGCATCCCTGTTACGCCTCGCTGTAATAAATAAATGGTAATCTTCTTTCGCCGTCAAGGCTCTTGAACGACCTTGCCCAGGCTTTATCTTGACTGATCCGGTATCCTTACACTGTTTCCATAAATTGAACACGACGCTGGACTTTAAATTCTCTGCAAATCTAGATTTGAGACTGGCCTGCTTCTTGCCTACCAACAATTCGCCACCCCATTTCATCATCTAAGTGTTGGTCGTTACTCCCTTTTACTGCTTGAATTTTAATTTAAACGATTGATGCAAAATAACACCAGGAAATCCGCGAAATGCGTTAACGAACGTAATGCAGATCTTGGCACGCGCGCTTATAAATCCTGCTTTTCGACTAGTTCCCCCCCCCCATACACGTATACACTTACGTATTCGACGTACAAGATTTACATCTTTGTTTCGAAACAGTACTTTTACATTCCATTCAATTATTTTCATGAAATTCTACAAGATATGAAAATTCTCTTAATTTTGAACATCACTGTATATATATATATATATATATATATATATATCTGTGTGTACGTGTGAGTGAGCTTGGGTGCGTGTACACAAGTGTCAACATTTAACTTCTATATTTAGGCATATTTTAAAATCCAAAAATAATTAAAATATTAAATGTGTACCCTCCTCCCCCTTTTCAGTAAAATTATGTGAATAATATTTCCGAGTTTTTTTTGTATTTTTTTATTAGTTGCTAATTTTGCTATATAATCTATGATTTAATTTTTAACTGTATATGTTATAATTTTAAAATGTTATATTAATTATATACATTCGTATTAAATTACTCAAATAGTCATTAGTGTTTTTACATTTTAAAGATAGATATTCTTTAAATTTAATGTTGATTGTTATTAATTACGTTTTAATTAATAAGCATATTTTTAAAATATTCAAAATATGACCGAATATGTTCATTTCATTACTTTCTCGTCTATAAAATATAAAATGAAACAGAGTTAGGTAGAAAGTATTCATATATAATAAAAAAGATAAATAGAACCATTTATAAACATACTTCGTAAAAATAGATATTTGCATTTTTAATAATCTGCGAGTAATCTTAAAGCTCTGTAATACATTGATATGTGTAATTTTTACAAATCTATATCATTATTAAAGGCATTTGTTATACCTGCTTTTATAAGATACGAATTCTCTAATGCATTTTTATTTCCTGTGAAACAGTGCAAATTTAAGGTGTCTCATTCAAATATATACTTGCTGAAAAATTAATAATTCGCTATTTCTGTGAAAAATAACAGGAAAACGTACGATTACACTGAAAGCAATTTCCTTGTAATAATTGTTTTTGCTGTATTGCATATCAATTTCAAAAATATTTTCGATGCAACACTTTATCTTTTACAAACAGAAACTCATTAGCAAGATGTTACCTAACATCAAACAAACAATCTTTTAGGGGAAAAACAAATTTCTCATTACTCCTGATTGAGAATGCCTTGAAGAATTTTTCTTTAAGCCAACTCTCAAATGAACTGTATTGATTTATGAACAACGATAATGTGAAAGAAATTTTTAGATAAATGATCGTCTTAAGAGATGATATACGAGAGATGGTTCTTCAAATAAGTCTGAAATGAGAATTTCTTCCCTTCTTTTTTCTTTTTTTTTCCTTTTTAAATTAGATCCTCCGATTTTGATTTCCAAAGAATTTCATCAAACCATCAAGATTCATCAATTCAAGAATGTTTATTTAGTCCTTTTTATGATGTACTAGATTATATATTCTCAAAAACACTTTAAGATAAAATTAAACGAAATGTATTTGAGATTTTACTTCGTAAACACGTATATTTAAGTATAATTAAACTTTTTATGCAAGAATTTTAATGAAATTGGTTTCATGACGCTTCAAACACATTTTTCATCTTCCAGTTGTACATTGTTCACTTAAAAGATCAAAAATTTAAAAACTTTGTTCAAACCCTCTTCATTGTTTGTTGTCGGTTAAATTTAACAAAATAATAGCAGAAATGAAGTTAAAGTATTTTTAGTAGATAGCGGATAAATTTTAAAATAATTGTTGTTACATTTCTACTTACGTACTAATCTCTTAGGAATAATTGACATTTAATTTTTAATTTCATTAGTTTTAGAAAGGTAAACTTCAAAATATTTATGTATCAGAATTAAGTTGAGTGATTTTAAGTATATTTTTCGTATTAATGTTTTATCAAATATTGTATTTATTCCCCCATCTGTATACTTAATATATTATTTTAAAATTTTATTTTCTCTTATAATTTGTGTCATATTGAATGTCAACAGGAAAATTGTCCATTGAAATTCTAGAAACGCCCTACAACAATTTAATGAATATTTTTAAAAATGTATTTACTCTAGTACAATTCTGATATTCTTTTTAGTTCTGGTTTGTATCAAAATGGTTTGTCTATACAATGTAAAAACGTAAGATAATAAAGAATCCTTGTAAGGTAAGGAAGAAATGGAAATTTTCCCATAGTCAACCATTAAAAATTAGTGCAATTTCTGGTTGTAAAAACGTTATGAAACAAGCCTTCAAGAAAATTTTATATAAAATGATATAAATATTATAGTAAAGCTCCACTCAAGCCGATATTCCATGTGTACTTTTTTGTTGGTGAATACTCATTATCGAAATATGGAACAGTGGAAAAACAATTGATATCAAATGAAATTTTCAAAATAAATTATCTATTAATGAGAATATTTCTCTTAGAAAATAATATTCTTATTTTATTATCTACATTTTGAAAATATTATCATTATTTATCTCTTTTCTTATTAAAGAATAATTATTCTAATTTGTTTTATTATTATTTTCATTGAGGATCATTGAAATACCAAACAATTTTAACCATAAAAATGTTTAATTTATGCAAATTAAAATTAAGAAAGCATGTTACAAAACAAACATGAATTGTTTTTATTCATCTTACCTTAGCTTATCCCTCATTTTACGTACTCAGAATAATTTAATACTGTCTCATTTAGTAACTTTTTGAACATTTCTCTCACATTAAATTAAGTCTGATAATAATCGATGCCTAAAAAATATTTCGCTACAACTGAATGCCTGTAACAACGACATAAATATATTTTGAAATGAACACGTCTTTGCTGGAAATAAAATTAAATGAAGCACCTTGAACTAAGTAACGGCTTGTGAAGCATTTGTAAATCCTATAAACATTTAATGAAATCGTTGAAAATATTTAGCCTTAAGTTCCCTCAATGGTCAGCAATTACGTATTCAATGTTAAAATCAGAGTATCGGGAAAGCCCCTTTCCCCTGGATGTGAGTCATTCTTATGTAAGAAGTGATGAAAATTCCTAATCTTATCCTGCGATACGTTCGGCTGCGCAATCTTAAATTGTTACCCCAGATCTGTATCAATTTTGGGGTGCCCAAATCTGGTAATCTACTACGTACAACATGTTCCATGTTGTTCGATTGGAGAACGGTCTGCGACATTCCTGGTCAAAGAAGAGTATCAACAGAATTTGGGAAAGCAGTTCAAAGATAAGTGAGCCATCTAGATACCGGCTTATCTAAATGGAAATGGCCCCAAGGCTAAGAAGGATAACATAACCATCCATAGGATGTCATCAACATATTTCAGGATGGCTAAGAGTTATCTATAGTTGTAAGAGTACTCCACACCATCCCACCTGGGGTGTTGTCTGTATCCCTTTGTGAATCAAAACTTTAATGGAAACTATGACTTCTGACCCTTCACATGCATATCCTTTAGTCATAGACTCCAAGACTGAAACTGGCTTCATTGCTGAAAAATATGTGATGCCAGTTGGAAGGTAGAAATAATTTACACCCCTCTAGTCGACTCTGATAATATTGTGGGACAAAGACAGGCGTGATTATAACCCCACCACATATCCAAGCATAATTATTAGTGGAAGGAACCACGTTACATATGGAAGATGTTATAGAATGTTTGATTGTGTACATTGATGCCTTTGGTAGCGTTCGGGCCTTTCACACTGTCATACAATCTTGCTTCGTATTCATGAACCTTAGCATTTTAGAGCCTTCATTCTACCAATGGCTTACCTGCGTCAATCACTTATGTCACTATTGCGCAACCTTATTCTTTCGGTGCAGGTGGTACCCCGTTGCGTGGAATGACCAGCCAACTACACTCACCCCGGTTTTACGACCATTTTCGAAGTCCTCCTATTGGCTATAAGGTCTCTGACAACATCATAATGGCCTTTTTGGTTGTGTCTCCAGGGAATAGCAAAGGTGACTCATTGCAATCTTCCTCAGTGTTTAAACAGTTTTGTACAAAACTGTCTGCCCAGTAGAAATGCGAGCTTTGGACGAAATTGACATTCACCGGCCTTGGAAATGTAATCATTTGCATACAAATTTTCGAGAAGTTGGATGATTACTTTATTCAGGTGCTTCATTATTATTTTTTTTTATTTTTGCGAAAGATTATATTTAACATATACGTCTGAAAACATTGTGATTTCATAAAATTTTTCAAATTTGTGTTCGAAAGTTTGAAAAGAGTTGAAAATTATGAAAGGTATTCGTGGAAAAGTTGCATAATAATAATTTTATTTTGATTAAAAATAAAAATAATGTAAAATGATGATTTTATTGAGGTCCACTTTTATTTATTTTTTGTTCCAGTTTTTAAGGATAAATATAAATATGTACTACCTTTTTACTTAAAATTTTTCAAAATGCTATTTCTCAAAATATCATAAGAAAAGTGACTTAAGCTCTGACTACTTTGAATTAGTTTTATTTCATTAACTTTTGAATACTAAATTTGCAGGAATAGTACTTTGTATTTACTAACTGGTTTCGATACTTAAAGCCTCAAAGAATTAATTTCATTATATTAAGATGCAATTAAATAAAAAAATTAAGTATTTTTTTCTCTTCATTGTAGTAATCTCATCCAAAGAAAATAAATCAGATAATAATTGGTCTCATCATGTAAAGGTGATGAGAAAAATTAAATATTTTTATCGGTAACAATATGGAAATCAATATTAAAATAAATTTATGCAAATGTAAACCGACAATTCACTAACTTAGTCATCTTAGTGATTACTTTAAACTAACATATCATAAATGTCTACATTAGCATAATCCTTGCACTGAATCCTTAGTAGAAAACATATCCAGTATGCCACTTATTAAGAAATGATATTTTTTTATCAAATAAATGCTCTTTTCAATAAAGTGAAAGAAGTAAGCTTATGCAGAGATTTTATGCATTTTATATGATCATTATGCATATAGTTATTTTTCAAACAGAAAAGGAATAAACATAATTGAAATTATACAATAAAAGGGATTCTTAAGGCTTTTAGTAGTTTAATCGCTTTTGAAAATTTCGGATGTGTCATCATTTTTCGGTACATCGATATATATGTGTGTAACCTTTTTTTTTTCTCTTTAATTTACAGCTTATTATTTTAACTTTATTGTTTTGCCTTTATTCAATTATGATATGAATTTTTGATAAGTTTATTATCTTTCTAATAAAAGTATTTCTACTAATGCTAATTTTATATTACAAAGTGGAAAAAAAAAGATATTGTAATACATTTGTTTATTAATAGGGATATTTTCCGAAGGCGGAGGATAAAGCTAATCATACGATATCTTAGAATCAAAACAACGTATGGAATCAAACAGAGCGCTTCATCTTTTTAGTGGAAAATAGGTGGCGCCATCCGTTTGCAGTTGCGAAATTCTAATGAAACCGTAAAATGAAACTGAAATGCTAGATAGCAAAATCAGTCATATATATATAGCATTAAGTTAAATAGTTGATACCATTAAAATTGCTTTCATTTGAAAACGCCGCGTTGAGTTGTCTACGTTATTTTTCGTCGACTTTTCCCCGTGCATGATAAATAGATTTATCAAAATGCACCAGAAACCAAAGGATTCTCGAAACGTTGAGTTGCGCTCGGTCAATCTGTTTCAACTAATGCGACGATGATCTCATCTCCCGGAAAAATTATGACGAGGAACTTTCGAGATGCGAAATGCGCACTGATCCCGAAAACGCATGTCTAAAACTTAGATACCTGTCTAGCGAGTCATAATGATGACTAAGAACAAACCATTTTCGATGCTACGAGTACTTTCTTTTGGAATTTCTGAAGAATTTATTGTATGACCCTCGCGCGAGCGTATATAATCCTTTCCTTCCATGCATAACTTTCGAAAATATCTAAACAGCATTAATAATTGTGAATACTCTTATTTTCAGCCTTAATACGTCTCCAAGAACTGCTTAAAGATCCAATGATAAAGCAGCGACGAGCTGTGGTCAGACAATTCGAAGAAAGTAACGACTACAGAAAAACGCTGAAAGAATTGGGACGGAAAGGCATCAAAAATTTTGTAGTGGACGTCGAAACCCAAAATGTGCCGTTGTTGCTGAAACACGTAAGTGAAAAGTAATTTCTATTTTTGCTTTAAGAATCTAGTAATTGCAGGATCAGTTTACGGTGAGTGCTGAGTCAGTGCTATTGTTTAAGCTTTGTCTCGCAATTTAAGTTACATTTATCATCCGTTCATTTTTTTTTGTTTCAGATGTATTAATTTTTGTACATATCCTTTGATTTGTTTAGTTCCAGAAAATTCAATTAATTGGATCTTTAATTACTTTTGAGAGAAATAATACTTTGAAATACATTTGACTTATAATATACATACATTGTTACATTTTAATTTATCGAATAATGATGCTGTTAGTGGTAATGTATTTTTGCAATTTTTTCTGTAGTTTGTTCTAATTTTACTACATCAATCGAAATCATTTTATTCAAGAAGCTCTTGCATTTACATTTTGATATATTCCCCGTAATCTCTGAAAGGTCTTTTTTTTTTAAAATAATGTTTGTAAAAATTCCAAATAAATGTATCAATTTTTTCTGCGTTTTATTGATTTTCTTTCAAATTTATCAGAAAATCCATTCATTTTGAGTGAATTTGACAGTTTTGTGATTGAAAAGCGCGTATGTAAAATTGTTCTTTCAGTTATGAAGTCATATCTGAGGTTTAAAAATAAAAAATAAAAAATGGTCAATTTCGATATAATATTCAGATGATAAACGTTACTGTTAGCGTTAGATTTGAATGGGATAACTTAAAATCCTTTTATTATGATGCGTAATTTTATTTATGGTGGTAATGCCTTTTTGCAATACCGTAGGAGTTGCGCATGGGCATTCCTTATCATATTTTTGTAAAAGTAGTTTCATGATGCATGCATAGAAAATCAATAAACATAGCTGAAATGTTTTTCAGCGCAAGAAATTTTAATTATATTAAATTGCATATTTTAGTGGACATTAAAATGCTTGTGAATCAAGACATAAATATACGAGTATATCTAAGTAATTCTAAAATGTTCAAATATACGTCTCGGTTTATATCCCGAAAACGTAAATTTTTAACGAATTCTGAAATTTGTCTTAAAAATGTATTCGAATTCTTAAATTTCTAATAAATGTAAATAAATGAGCCTCAAATTTCTAAATAATCTTACAAAATGAATGAAATGAATTATGTAAGGTTACAAGATTAAAATGAATTATTTTAACGTATAGGGAAACAGGATTCAAAATGAGCGCCCACGTAAATAAAATTTTTTAAATGTAATTATGTTAGATCGAAGGACTAGTAATTGTTATTTGCAACACAAACATGTTTGAAAAAATATCCATAATTTTAAATTATAACAAATTTCACATTTTTTTCCCGTTTATAGTTAAGCAGCTACTTTTGATTTAAAATAATGTTTCCAAAAATATCAGAACATTCTGCACTTTATTACAATTATGATGCATTACTTCTTAAATGAAAATAAATAAAATTTTTCATCATATTTCTTAATAAAAACAACACATCAAATATTTTGTAGCTATAGTGTGAAATATAAACTGTCAATAACTTTAATACTATTGAGTGATTTTTTACTATGGAATTAAAATAAAATTTTAGTCTTTTGTGAGCTTATAAAAAATTTAATTATAAGTAGCATTGAAATGTTTGCGAAATCCATGTTGAGAAAAATTAAATTAATCATCGTGAAGAATCATTAAATGATACCAAATCTCTCGATTCAAAAAGACACAAGATGAATGGGGAAAAAGTAATAAATTTATCAAAGATTAGTTTCCAATGATAAATAACTGTTTAAATACTTTTTTCAGTCAAAATATTTGTCAGTAAAATTGACCTTCATTTACATATTTTATGTTCTTGAAGAATAGAATAATAATAATAAATTTAATTAAAAAAGGAACATTATATATATATATATATATATATATATATATATATATAAGGGGTTGCTATCCTATTTATCTGGAATTTCAAAAACTTGTTCTTATATACCTTTGCTTTAATAAACGTCTGTAAATCATATTTTTGGTTCTTTACTCTTCCCTGGTTATTGAAAACAGTTTAAAACTAAAACTATCTAAATATGTTCTATATCTATTTATTGTAAAAATATTGAAAAAATTAAAATCTCTCGAATTGACTATCTTCTCAAGTGTTAAAGGTCGGGGGTTGTCAAGATCCAACTTGGCATTCTGTGTGGTCTTTTTGGACCTATTGATTCTCTATTCATATGCATCAAAACTACCACCAGAAGCAGTATCATGGAACAATTAGTAGCATTCCCAGTGAGCCATGTTAATTGCACTGGATAAAATTCCAACACGTGTTGGATAAAATTCCTTCTTTTACGTGGCATAATATTATATTTACATGAGAAAACAATGTTCGAATAAGACTTCCGGATAAGAATTATACTGTACTATCTTCCTATATACTCGTACACAAACTTTAAATAATGTTACTTTCATCTGCGTAGCTGAAATCTACTGAAATGCTATATATTGACATTTTCCAGCATATTGTACTTTTCATGGAAATTTGACATTTGTTGCGCGCCCCGTTTATAACGTAGCAATTTCCGCTGAGTAGTATTCGTTTTTAAAACACTTAAAGCGAAATTGTTTTGTCAAGTTTTATGATCTTACATTAGTGGATGGAAGTGGGCGTGTAAAAATAAATAATATATGTAAATGTTTGTCAGTTGAATAAGTTACTTTTTCCTAGTACGGATAAATTTATTTACTTTGTGTAAATGTGGGTGGGTATGGAGAGTGAAGAATATGCAAGCATATATGTGTTTTTTTTTTGTTTTTGTAACTCTTTCTCCTTGTACATTGAGAATTGTGTATTTTTTTAGTAATGTTTGTTTTATTTGTTTAATAATGTATTGAGACCATCGTAAAAAGGTGTAAAATTTAAAATGGCCAATTTATTATAAAATTGTGTTCGGACTAAACCATTTCAAAATATGAATCGTCCTGTCGATTTATTTAATGTTTTATGCATGAATATGGGTGGTTGGAAATGTATATGAACATGAATGTGTGTTTTCTTTTACATTAAATTCTCCATGTACGCATAAAGTTACAAAACTTTAAAGAATGTTGGTGCCCAGCGCCCATATGTGAATGTATGTGTGATTATTTGTTCATTTTAAACGTTATTTAGTCCATTTATACAAACAAATGTGTACTTATTTACGTCAATGTTGCTTTTTATCTTGGTCTAAAAATATATACATATTATTATAAATCTAGGATCCGATATGCAATTATATTTATTTAAAAATTTTGAAACAAATTATCATCCTTATAATGGTTTACGTTCTTAAAGGAGTTTGTAGAATATATTAGTGTGTTTAAAAGTTCATAAAAATAGTTCCTTTTTTCTTTTGTAATTTTTTTGTAACTTTTTTTTCTTTTTTTTTTAAGGGTAGGAAGACTCCTTAGCGAAATTATATTTTTTTACAATACTATTAAAAGTCTTATCTGTGTAATTTTTTTTTCATAACTAGAGGTAAGAAAATAATTACAAACTAAGAATAAAGTTCGGAAAAAATATAAATTATACAATTTATCCAGTAGTAAAACAAGCGAATTGAAACGCTCAAAAATGTTCATTTATTTAAGTTTTGAATTGAATGAAAACCCTTACGGTTAGATTTCATTAGATTATCTATAATAGTTCTAGAAATACTTCAAAGAAGCTCCAAGAAATAAAAAGGGTTTTTAATATAGTAAGTCGAAATAATTCGATGCTATCCTTCTTCTCCCTCTTCCGTTTCTCTCAAGATTGATCTCTCATAGGATTTTCGAAAATTGAAAAAATTCATTAAAAATCTTTTTCAATTACTTTCGTATGAAAAATTATTATATTCAGAACTAGCTGAAGATACTCAGATTTTAGAAGTAGTCGAGTGCTTTTTAATATAACTTCATTTTTGATTCAAGTATAAATCCCGGAAGATAAAATGTTATCAAATCTACATCCATTCTGCGTGACCAAGAACAATTCATAAAATATTTTATTTTATGAATAGGCTCAAATATTACAATTATTATGGGTTACGAGTAATCTTTTATCAAATGAAGACTTTAAATAATCAACAGACTAAGTTAATTAAATTAAAAAGGAAGGTACTTTTGGTAACGAAGATAATTCATTTTCGTGACCGTATTAATTACCTCAAATGAAATAGACTAGGTTTCGAACTTATTTTCTGTGGAGATTTTATTCATTCTGGGCGATGATATTTTTTCCTCATTCTTCAATATTCATTTACATAAAATAATTTTTTTTTCTACTTATATTAAAAACAAATAATATATTGAAATATATATATAACACATCGATCAATAACTCCCGAGTCTAACATTGAAAACAACATTTTTTTTTGCAAAAATTTTTTTTATTCATCAACATAACACCTTTTGTTAATCACCTTTTAGGGTGATACAATCGTTCCAACGCTTTTCCAAATCTTTTTTTGTTTTTGTTTTTTTTTTTCGCAAGCAATCTTTTTTGTTGCGAGTAAATAGCGATAAACAGCTTTCTGAATCATCGACTCGTTGCTGTTTTTGTTCCATCGAAAGCAATCGCGGCACCCACTTGGAAAAAACCTTTTTCACTTCACTTCAAAAAACCTTTTTCCTGGTCCGATCGACTTAAAATTTTGACACGTTTCAAGCAAAGGTTAGTACTCTAGAAAGACCTGGTTACTGGTTTACTACGAGCGCCATCTCTGGGTTAGTCTCGGGAGTTATTGATCGATGTGTTATATATATATATATATATATATATATATATATATATATATATATATATATATATATATATATATATATGGGGGTGAAAAGAGAGTTTTTTAGTATCATAATCAAACATTTGTATTCAACTATTTATAATTAAACTACATTCGTCCTCAAAAGATAAAATAAAACCGTTCTTTAATATCTAATTTTAAAACTACTTAATAATAAACTTGAGGAATTTGGAAAATATGTGCTTTGTTACGTTTCTTCTACAAGGTTTACTGCTTGATAAAGAAAAATAAATTACAGATTTGTGTGAAAAAAATTAAATAGGTTTAATTAAGGAATGGGTGCGTCCCTGCTTATAATGTATTGATTGCATTGTCTTCCCAATTTCTCATTTACATTGTCTAACAGTGGAATGGGAAACATCGCCCATACATGGAGCAATCCTTTTTCCAACTCATTTAAAAACATTGAAGGAGGACTTAAGGTAACTATCTCCTTGCGAAAATAGTTCAAAGATTATTTATTAGTTTATGGTGCAGAGATCAAACTGACCATTCCAATCATTCTAAATCTTGAAGGGCAATATGTTCTTCAACAAGTGAATGGGTGAAGATGTTCATGCGTAAGAGTCGAATCTGGGTATGCTCCAAATCTGGCAATCAGTACATGTGATACAGAAGTTAGAAAAAAATACGAAAAAACGTAAAATTATATGGAGAAGAAGAAGAGTTGATTGGATATCTTGAAAATGCAGTCTTTGCGTTTATCAAAGACAGTTAGCCTCATGTGAAAGAAAAGATCACTAGAGTATCTTAGAATTATGAAATGATAGCTTTCCGGGGACCGGGGGGTATCAACACGCCTATCTTAGTGAAGTTTAATATTATCTTCCATTAGCATAAATTAATAACCAACATTACTAGCGTATGGTGTGACATATGAGCCGCTCAGATGCCAATGCGGTTAAGTCCAATTTTTGATATTTTCTGATTTTTCGAAATTTTGATGAAATAAATAATAATCTTCTTAGTTATTAAAGGATTTACTCATTGGTTACTTTTTTCTAGGTTAGACAGCCCTTTTTTTAATAGCTTCTGAATATATTGTATGATAATTTCAGATGCAATTGTGAATAAGTCCACCTTTTATCAATATTTTTTTACATAAACTTTGAAATAAAAATTAAATTATTCTTCTTCTTTCCATATTTGTTGGTAACACTGAAAAACAAGAAATTCATAGTAACTGTAACCGTTACTTCTAATTAGAATTGTTCGAGTTTTATGTATGTGCGTCAAAACACAAAAATTACAAGAGAAACTTATATGTATACAATCTTGGTTGCCATAATTTAAAGACTAACGAGGGCTACATGTATGTTTGGTGTATAACCCAAGCATCGCGGGGTTCACAAGAAGTGTCATCGTGTTTAACTAAAGACATTAAATTGTACGCAAAGGATTTTCAAAAAATTATAATGTATTCAGATTCATGTTCAGGACAGAATCGAAATATAAAAACTGTGTTAAGTTTACTGAAATTGGTTCAGAGTGAAGATATAAAAGCTGATTCAATTGAGCTTAAATTTTTATTAAGTGGGCACAGTTATTTGCCCAATGATGCTGATTTTGCAGTTATAGAAGCTTATGCAAAAAAATTCCGTATATTTATAACCCTAGTGACTGGTATCATATAATACAAAATAGTAAAAGAAAGAACCCTTTCAGAGTTGTCGAAATGAATCCACAAGAATTTCTTTCCACAAAACCATTGGAAGAAGCTGTTACCAACAGAAAAAAAATCAACAAGTAAATTAACAGTCAATTGGCTTAATATGAGATGGATAAAATTGGAAAGGTCAAACTCAAGCAGCATTAAGTTCAAATATAATTTTGACGAGGATGATACCTTTCATGTAATTGATATAAAAAAAACAAAAATAGATGGCCAGTAAATTTAAAAAATATAACTCAATCTATATTATATCCTAATGGCAGAACAATTTCAAGAGAAACAAAAAAAGACATCATGTGTTTATTAAAGTATATACCTCCAATTAAACAAGACTTTTACAGGACATTAAGGATATAGGTGATTGCTATATAAATATGTGTTGCTTTAAATATTATCAGACGATTTAGAACTATATTGATTTATTTACAAGATATTATATTTACA
>BMAW01086378.1:80162-105393 GCA_019974015.1 Nephila pilipes
AGTTGTATCTGTCCTTGCTCTGTTCAAGCTGTTAAATATCACCACAAGGACAACACGTGAAGATCAAGATTTACATTTAAATAACTCGGAAGAAGATGATATTTGTTATGATGAATAAAAAATTAAACTTATGACAATAACTGTTATTTTATTATTTTTACTTAAATTTCTTATCTTTTTCAGCTGCCAAAAGGTATAAGTCCTAAAATTTTTAAGATGCTGTCATTATTTCAATAAATACTTACGTTTTTATTTACACATCCTGTACATATCTTGTTTTTTTGCAGAGTTTACACCTCGAAAAAAGACTTTATACATTTTTCTAATTAAATTAATAAACCAAGAATTTTAAAAACTAATGTATCAAAAAACATTAATTTTCTCAATTTTTGTGTTTTGGACTTAACCGCATTGGCTTCTGAGCGGCTCATATCGAACAAGGGTTTTTCGCAATATTACACAACAGTCGCACATCTTGTCGCACGTGCAGATCAGTGTGACCCTCCGGAAAGACTCTAGCTCGAGTCCTGATTCCAAATGTTCTATTACTGTATCTATCAACAATGTTAGATTCATATAATCTGGAATCTTGTTCTCTCTCGTTTCCTGAATAATTTTCCGAAGTTAACTTAGAAGCCTCTGTAAATTGAACAGAAGCTAATTGTTATCCAATCCAGATAATGTGCTCTCTTTTCAAAACGTTAACGAGTAAGAAATACTTACCAAAATGGTCATCTTGTTGAAAGAAATGAAACATGAAGGTGTCGTTGTGAAAATGTTTGCGTTGTGGCGATAATAATAATTCATCTTTTTTTTACTTTTAATTTAATACCAGGACTCGAATGGGAGATCACCGGAATACAGACGTATTCGGTGTTACGATGCAAAGACGACATTAGAATGTGAAATAAATAATTGAAAGTAATTATCACAATATAACTCTGTAAATTAATCCTACCTCAATATATTTCATACCAATTTAAATGTGAGAATTCACTCACTTTATTTCAATATGTTGCATGACTAGACATGGGACACAGGCAAAACGGGTAGCGTTGGCCTTTTTAATGAATCACTCAGTAAAAGAACAAAAATGTTGGGAAATGTCTTCTCCATATACGTACTACAAAATACATTAAGACTTCAAGTAACACATTTTCATCAGATCTGAACGAATGGGAAGAAATTTTTCCATCGAATCGGGTGAACGACTTTTACTATGACCAATCAACAAAATATCTATACAAACAATTGAAGATCAACAAAAATAAATCCCTCTTAACGTATAAAAAGTGATATTCTTAATTTCCGCCTACTGCTGTCTTAAATGTTCAGTTCTTCTTAAAAACTAACGGTATATATAATTGTTTCAAAAGTTTTTACTGAAATTACTTTATAGCGGGTTTCTTTTTCTGTAACATGTTTTCCAATTTATAAAATTGGATATTCACAATTATTTCCTCTGACTGCTGCTTTTTCAAATTATTTTATCAAAAAATTAGTGGTGGGTATGATTGTTTCATAAGTTTTTTTTTTATTGAAGTTACATTTTAACGGGTATCTGTTTCTATGACAGATTTCTTTTTGACAGTTAAGGCTCCCGTCTACCCGCCATTTTGATTTCGTGGACGTAATGTTAATCCTATGGAATTCTGACTTTAATTATCACATCTTTATTATTTGATCTATTTGAATGCAATAAAGTGCATTTGAAAGAGCAAAAAATAATCAATGCTTCTGTGGAATTACTTTTTTCCTCCGATTCTTAAAAATATTTGAAAATATTCTTTAAAGACCGGAAAACTCAAAAACGAATAATTAAAATAAGAATAAAAATCTTTTTAAAAATCTTAGGAAAAAAGTAATTCCACAGAAGCATTGATTATTTTTTGCTCTTTCAAATGCACTTTATTGCATTCAAATAGATCAAATAATAAAGATGTGAGAATTAAAGTCAGAATTCCATAGGATTAACATTACGTCCACGAAATCAAAATGGCGGGTAGACGGGAGCCTTAAGTAAAGTTTCCTTCCAACTGTCCCTTCGAAACTTTAATTCGATAATGTTTGATTTGATAATCTCTTTCAATAATTGAAACATTACTCAAGTAAATTAGAATAGAATTAGTGAAATAATTAGTTAATAATATTTATATGTAGCAAAGAGCTTAGTACAAGAGAAAGTGGTAGAGAGAATCAGCGGAAGCTATCAACGAAGAATTATGCCTATTCGGGCAAGAGTAGAGATACAGAATCGAAGTTAATGCATACGATCAGTGATTTGGATCCTCATTTCAAGTTCTATTATAGACTCTGACCCGATTTATTCACAAAAGATAGCTAAACAGTATTTATAATATTAATCTTAAGATTCGGATGCATGTACAGACTTTATCCACAGACACAATAATTTAGATTTTGAATGCTGAATATCCTTAGTTCCGAATCAAATAACTTGTATTCCTTGACTGTCTGACTTTCTATTCGTTTATTAAGTACTGGCAATTTAAACATTGACTAGTGGAGGAGCGATTAAGTGAAGGAAATAATCCTATGACGTTACAATTTATGATCATACGTATAAACTAATTTTTTATCTTTATTTTTATACAATTAATGATAAATACCAAAAGACCAGTTGCATTTTAAATTAGAGGTGAGTTTAATTATTATTAATTTTGATGATATAAATAAATATTAAATTAAATTCATTACAATAAATAAAGGTATTAAACTAGAAGAACTTTTATAATTTTAAGATGCAGTAATTTTAAATACTTAATTAAACTAAACATCGAATTTATTCAATAAATGAAGAGTTTATCCTAGCTAGGAGAAACAGATAGATATTTCTCCAAATTAATGTTATGTAAAGAGGCTTGTGTAAAATTGAAAGTATAACTTAAGGAATACGAGGTAAATGAAAGTTACTACAATACTGAAAGATTGTCATGCTAAGGACATGTGGATTCTTAATATGTAAATATTTGATAAATCATAATTCTTATTTTTTTCGAAACTATATTTAATTAACTATATTTATTAATAAGTGATATAATTATATTTTTATAATAATATCACTTATTATAAATGATGTAGTTTTAGAATTAGAAATGTAAACAGCCTTTCGTTTTGTGGAAAATATTTTGAAAAGTGTTAAATTAACTTTTTCCTTGTAAAATAATTGAAATTTTTTTAGAGTCAGTGACCTATATTTAAACAACCATAACTAAAAGGCTTTCATAGAGAATTTTATAAAATTTGAAAGGTAAGCTAATTTGAAGATTATAATTGAATTATGCAAAAAGTAACATAAATTAATTTATAAAAGTCTATTTTAGAAGTTAATTACCAATGCTAATTAAATTAACTAATTTATTTTAAATTTAGGTTTTTTTTTTCTGAAATCAGAATTTCAGAATTGAATAACCTGTTCTTTGATGGTTCTGAAAGCTTCAAACTAAAAATTTAACTTTTAACCTTGCTGTGTAACATTTATAATTTTTTTCAGTCTTTTAAACTTCAAGTAATTATTGGAAAAATGAATTTCTTCCGATAATTTAATTGTTTAATTTCCAGCCAAATGTATTTAGTTTTCAAATATTATTGATCCGAATATTAGTATCTTTCTACAAATTCAAGAGCAGTATACTTGACGACTTTAATCCGCTGTACCCATAACTAACATTTATGCTTAAATTCAAATCTACGTCTGTTAGATAAATATACATCAAACATAATTTTGCGTATTTCAATACCAAAACCATTGCACATGTAATAAATACGAAAACTAGAAAAAGATGAAAAATATTTTTAAATATAATAATTATTTTTTTCGTTTCGAATTATTTTAATATTTAATGACTTTCGACAACAAAACCTGTAACCAACAAACAATACATAAGCCGTAGTTCCCCTAAAATATAAAATTTAATCATATTGTAGCAAATATGTTCGTAACTAACATTTTTCTCACTAAACTAAGTTTTAATGAGATAATTATGTTTCTAAACCTCCAAAATAACCTCAGGAAAACAGACCAATACACTTTAAGAAACGGTAATGCAATGAGAAAAAATATATATCACGTATTTTCAAGCGACATCAAGTATCGTATAATCAATGCATGTCTTATCAAGGTAACTCTTTTTTCCAATACTTTAAGTGTCTTTCACTAAAGAACTTTTTCCCTCCCTCTGCAAATGTTTCATCAATTCGCATTCAAGGAAGACAAAATAATGCCCCAAGACACGGCCGCATCTCATTAAAAATACCTTTTTTTTGTTCAAAATGTCCAAAACTCTCGAGCGTGATAAGAACAATAACACTATAAATCGATGTTTATCGATTTTTTGCCCCAGTAATTGGAGTCTAGAACTTTTTACCCTTTCCACTTTTAAAACGCATCATTCTAAAAGCAATTTGTAACTCTTCACTCTTTACAAACGACTTTCTTTTGGAATGTTTTTATTTCTTCATCCAATGGAAGAAAGCTTCAGACAGATAAAGCAGTTGCAATTACCGAGGATTTGAAGGGGTTATAGGAAAAACGTTGGAAATTACTAAGTAGGAAATGAAACAAAGCAGTTAGCCATTCTTTTAGTTTTTCAAGAAAAATTATTCCCAACTTTCCTATCTGCTTAAGAATATAATCTGTTTGCTAATGCTTTTCACCCGTTCTCTGCTTATCTATCTCCTACATTATAAGTTTAAAAAAATGGGTGATACAATTCAATCTATAGGAGGAAAATATTGAAGCATGAAGATAAAATTTTAAAAAAACCATAATGAAAATTTGAGTAATTTTACTGAGCCATTATTTATTGAACCATTGAGTAATTTTAAAAATTCTATCTAGTTTAATTTTTCCAATGTATACAAATACAATAATTATTAATACAATTTTAAAAATCTGAGAAAAATTCAACTTTTAATATGTTTGTGACTCTTACCATATGCTGAACTGTACATAATAGGCAATAAAGAAATTTGCTTCCAAATTTTTGAAAAATATTTAAGTTTACTTTTCATTTAAAGCTCTTGAATTACATTTCCATTTTACATTTTTAAACATGCATTGAGTCTCACTATTTTTATAATAATAATGGATAAGTTAATTGTTTCTTTTTCATTTAATTAAGAAATAAAAAATGATTAATTCTTTATTGTATAAAATTTATTGCTAATATATTGTAATTATTATTATAAATAAAATATAAGGTGAACAAAAATTATATAATGAAGGATCTGCTCTCAAGAAAACATGGCCAAATCTGTAAGCATTACTTTAGACCATTCAAAAAAAAATTTGTGCAATTAAATTGGACCAATAAATTTAATATTATTCCTTGAGAGTTCTTCTGTGAGAACTACTTCAAAACATACTCGAACTGGATTCCGATTTCACTTCACAGATCACTTCGAATAAATTATATTTGCTTAACCAATCTCCATTCGTCTCACTTGTGTCATTTCCTACAATCTCGATTTCATGAACAAAATATTTTGTGTAATCGCTCGTAATTTTATATTATCCAAAAAAAAAATGAATTGACATTAATTAGTCTGCGGTATCATAGCATGTTTGTTTATGAACCTAGTGAAATTAGAATTGCTTTCTCAGATCGTAATCTAAACGGAAGATCGTGTAATGTATCTGAAGCTAATTTATAATGAAATTCGATAGTGACTTTTAACTCCTCGTGATTTGAGGAAGATATGCTAAATACTCTATTAGATATCAATATAAATTTGCTGTTCCCTTTCCCCAACTTAGAATAAATTGTGCCTAGACATGTAAGCTCTGACTGCACATGCGCGCAAACAAAGGCTATGTTTTCCTCAGAGTTACACTTCAGTTGAATCTCCAAGCGCAAAGCTTACGCTGCAGCGCCGTCTTTTATATATATATATATATATATATATATTGTTTGCAGTAAACAAACCTGTTTTATTAATCGTGCCATGGCTATCACTGCGTTTACTTCCAATAATGATTCCTGAACTAAAGAAAAGCTGAAACTGATTATAGCGCAACTTAACACTATAGAGAAGCTTAACAAGCGAAACCACGATACGTGGAAACTGCAAATCAAAACGTTTTTGAGGAAAAAATGAACACTGAGATTACTTCAACGACAACGAAGTACGCCTTACAAAGGTGACACGTCCGACCCATTGAAAAGCTACGGAAATGGACTGAAATCGATCGAAACGCTCGTGAGATCCTTATTTTGTCTGCCTAAGTAAACTTTGTCAAATAAGACATTGTACCACTTCCAACGACGTTTGGAAAAAGGGTGAAAGCTGTATTCGAACCTAAAGGACCAGCCAAAAAGGCTTCGCTTTTGAAACAACTATTGTTCTGGAAAATGACCGATACAGAAACAAAATCGGATCACCTTAGAGTTTTTTGACACAGTAGATAAACAGAAAGAAATATAGCTGGATATTGTAAATCTCTTATCCATTTTATTTCTATTCACCATTCAGTACTATTTCGAAAATTTCCGACATACCAGTAAATCCAGAGACAAACTGCCGAATCCTGAAATTCTCAAAATAAAATTGTTGAAAGAATTTGAAGCAAGAAAAGAAAAATTAAATCCTGCATCACACCACTGTGCTTTATACTCTTCAATAAGAAAGGATGAGCAGTATTCAAAAACGAACTCTGAGAATTGGAAGGCAAACCAAAACAAAGCAGCGAATCAGAAGTCCTTTAGAAATTTGAAGAGTATTTACTGCTCAAAATTTGGACTCATAGCATCCAAATGTCACGAGATAATATTCAACAGGAAACACGCATCTCCAAATCATAACTCGTCTGTGTTAGTGAAATCTGATGAATACGCAGCCTCGGCCATGTGCTGTAGTGAAAGCTAGAGGAAGAGAAATTCAACCTCTTGGTGTTTAGATATTGGAGCTACCTCTAATATGTGCAACGATGAAAAGCTATTCAACTTAATAAAAAAAGAAACAAACTTTTTCGTAAAACCATCTGATGATAAAGCAGCTGAAATAACCGGCAAAGTTTTGGATAACATTACTGCTTAAAATTCTGAGCATTCTATAACAATTATTCTCAAGGATGTGTTATGTGTACCGGAACTAAAATAAAACCTAATATCAACATCTAAAGCCGCAATGAACAATCTATTCGTCATTTTCTCCCAAAAAGAAGCAAAATGTAATTGAAGCCAATGGAACTGTTTTGATGACAGCGATCCACAAAGGAGATTTAGTCTACGTGAAACCAAAAATTGAAACGTTAACTCTCATCACCGAATTTCAAAAAGAGCATCGAAGCTTTGAACATTTAAATGAAAGTGAACTAAAGAATGAAAGAATGGTGAGGGGATTAAATTTTTATATAAAATTCCGTAAAGGACTGTAAATTTTGCCTCCTGTCAAAACAGACTGTTAGCCCTTTTTTAAAAAAATCAAAAGTTGAAATCTTTTAGAACTTGTACATTCTGACGTCTGTGGACCTATGCGAGTACCGTGATAGCAGGTTAGTATTTTTTGTTACTTTCATTGATGATAAATCAAGATACGTAGTAATAAATGTCTTAAAATTAAAAATGAATTGAATAAATTTTTCATAAATTATAAAGCTTTAGTTGAAAATCAAACAGGGAACAACATTAAGACACTTCTTACCGATAATGGATTAGAATATTGCGAATCAAAATTAGAAACTTTTCTTAAAGAACAAGGCATCCGAAGAGAAAAATCTGCTGTTATGAACCCTAAGCTAAAATGAGTTGCAAAAATAGCAAATCATACTGTAATTGAAATGGCCAGACGTCTCTTGTTCAAATTCGGATTAAATTCTAACTTCTGGGTTGAATGACCAGACTTCTCTTATTCATATTTTGATTAAATTCTAACTTCTGGTAATTGTTCCATTTACATTTGTAACCACTCGCCTAGCAAAAGCATCGAGAATTCAACTCCATAAGAACTCTTTTTTTTGGCATCAAGCCAAATGTGTCATACTTTGAGGAACTCGGACAAAAGGCATATGTGTTAAATAAACGATTGAAAGGAAAATTTGAGCAGAAATCGAACGAACACATCTTCATCGGATATTCAACAAAATCGAAGTCATATCAGCTGTATGATTAGAAAACCAGAAAAATAATAGCAAGCCAAGATGTGAAATTTATTTACGATTTTAAAACCATCTGCCAGCTTAAGAAATGGAATTTATTACCCTCCTGATGAAAAACAAAAATCTACTCTCAGCGAAGATACGTCACCTGATCCCGGTGATTCACCAAAAATTGAAGCAACGTCAATGGTTCCCAAACAGATACAGGAACTTTGAATTGTTGTGACGTCACACCACTAGAAAGAGGCGTTTTTCACAAGGTAACTGGAAGAACTAGATTTTTAAGACCAGGCAACTCCAAGAAAGGTATATGGATAAGGTTCCATAATTACAGATTGTTTTGAAACAAGCCCGCATGTTCAAGAGGTTCTCGCTGGAACGAACAAATTATCTTGGAATATTGGACTTTGTGACGACATACGTAAATGAAGATCAGATTGAAAAATTCTTTTCGGAGCAACCAGAAGAATTTGGTGTTTCTCCTTATAAAGATCAATGGTTTTTACTAGATATTTCTCTTTACAGTCTCAAACAATCAGGGATTATTGTATTACAACAAAGTTAAATATTAACCAGACTTATTATCTTGGAATTAAACTTAAATATCTTGGGATTAAATAGATAAGTGCTGACAAATGTGTTTATCACATGAAATAATCTTCCGCTGAAGCAATCACCATTATAAATATTGAGGATTTAATGGAGTTTACAAGCAGCAAAAGCGTTTATGAAAATATTATTTATTTGCTAAAAGTAAACTTGCTTTAGTAATTGTGCCTTGGTTATCAGTGCGTTTACTTCCAACATATGCCTTGGGATATTATAGAAATTGGAGAGTTGATGTCATTTCAGTTATTGACTGTACCTTACAGTCACATAAAATCTATAAGTAGATTTTAATGTCAAACAGTACATCAAAAAAATTTGTTTCGAAACGAATACCTTTCAATGAAATGCTCCATTCAAATGAAAAATATTATAGACATGGGAAAAGTAATATTTTAATTAAGGCTTATAAAAGATTACATTAGGTATTTTTAATCAAATATATTTTACTAGAAATAATCACAAAATGCATTCTTAAAATACAATTAAAACTTAAAAACGTATAATTTGATTAAATTTATTTTTTGTGAAATATTACGATGATGTAATTTATTACGTTCTTTCAAAACAATTAATTATTATCTCCTTTTGTTGTTGTTGTTGTTGTAAATAGTAATATATTATATTTCAAGTTTTCCATTTAAGTAAAATTTCGTGTAATACTGTTGAGAACTAAGCAATCCAAATTTATTTAATTTGTATCATTATTCTAAGTTCTTAAATGTAATAATGTTTTCCATCCAGTTCACTGCAGTAAAATGTTTTTAAATTTTTGTACTAAAGCGAAAATTATGCCCTTTGTATTCTCCTGAATTTTTTTTTCCGATATTAAAATATTGTTTGATTATTTAATTTAATTTTAAAATAAAAACGGTGATAATATAGAAATAAATACTTAATACTATAGTAATAAAAGAGTACTATAATTTTCTTAATTAATTTTAATCGAATGGTTTTCTTTTTAATTAAATATAATTTTCAATATTGCTTAAACTACTGATAGATGATAAAGCATACATAAATACATGTTTCATTTTGTGAAACTAATATTTTATTTCCAAAGTTTTTTTAAAAAAATATATTTATCAGAAATGAAATTAAATTTCACAAAAATATTAAGTGCTTAAGAAATAAACATGTCTATAAAATAAAATTCATAATTTTCTAGAAAGAGTTTAATGTAATTATGTTTTGATAAAATTTTACATCGAAATTTTTTGTTGGTCTTATAAAATTAATTGTTGCTTTTTTTTCGTATGGAAAATTTCTGTCAAAGCATGTAATTAATTTGGAATAGTTTTAGTATGAATTTTTATTAAAAGGTGTTTTTATTATTCCTATATTACACATTCTCATTTCTTTACAATAATTTTTTTTCATTAAATGTAGAACATGAGTATGATACATTTGAAGGTACTGTTTTCAAACATAAAAACCTCGAATGCTGTGCTTAATCTCAGAGTGCAAATTTCAGAATAAATAGTAGTTAGAATACATAAAAAAAAAGTGAAATTAATAAACGCTACGATTAATTGCGAAAGGAACGAACGAGTGCTAATTAAAATTTTGAAAACTAATGCAATTACTCACTCTAATTACGCTATTTCAAACTCTAAAGATAAAAAAAAATTATTTATTCAATTTATTATATAATTTATAGGACTCTTATTCATATTAGTAATACACAACGATGTATAAAAAGCAATTAGAGTCATATTATTCGCTCCAATTATGTTAATTTTAATTTTAAAGTGTTTATTTCTTTGAAAAAAAAGTTTTTTTAGATATTAATATTTCAGTTGCTAGATATAATAGTGAATAATTGCTGTTTTTTTTTTCAAGTATACACTACATCTTTTTTAAAATTCCAATTGAAAAAAGAAAAAAGTAATAAAACAACTGCATATTGATATTTGAGAGCGACATTCAACTTTGTTTCCGTCAAAACCCACTATTTAAATAGTGCAGTTTGTTTAATGCTCGATTGAATTAAGCCCAAAGACTAAATGTTCAAGATCTAAATGCTCCAATCATTTAAGCTAAATTTCTATGCAAGCTAAGTGTTCCAGATCGCACCTTACAAGTCAAAGTAAGAGTTCATGTCCTGGCTGCTCTTAAGATCTGTCGTTCAAAATAATTGAGTTTGCTGTCATGAGGTGGAATTTGAGATCTCAAAATTCTCTCATAGAAGTTAATGAAAGGAGGTTGTGCTCCCATGTTCAAGTGTTTTCGGCATCTCTTGAAATTAGGAAGTAGAAATTTTAATCCAAATCGCGAAACGTGACTTTATAAAAATATGGCAAGCTTAACAGCATTTATAAATAATTCGATATAAAAACCAACGTTTTTAAAAATAACGTTTTTATATGGTAGCAAAGTTTATTAAAGAAAATTATTGAAATATTAGTTAAAACTGTTAGTTATTTTTAACTTTAAAATTTACTTAAAAAGATACATTTGTGAGCATATTAAGAAATTCATAATACTCATAAAATCAAAACATGCATTTGAAAGTTTGTAAGTCATTCTATTAAAAAAAATGGGAACCAGAATTCAGGAAAGGTTTATCCTTGGCGACAAGAATTATTTGGCAGTATTTTGCCAAATGTGGCTACCCTGTTCCGTTTCACGGATTTAACGCTCAGCAAAAAAAAAAAAAAAAAAATTGCCAAGTTTGGTGCCAATTTTTGAAATCGCGCCAAGTGTTTGGGCTAAACTGCATTATTAAAGAAAATATTAGTTAAAACTTGTCGCAAATGTCTAAATATTGCATTGTTAGGCGAGTACGAACGATTCCCAAAATTTCAAAGCTCTAGCTTGATGGGAAGTTGGTTAAATTAACGATCGAAAATTTGATGACACACACACACACACACCAAGTGAAATTCAGAAAAACGTTTTAAAAATAATTACGAATACCATCATATTTTGACATAAGAAGAAGAAAATTAGCATGTAATTAAAACTATCGGACAAAATCTTGCAACAAATGATAGTTGAAACAAAATTTTTCGACGTTAGTCTTAAAATGGGACGAGGGGAGTTAACAACCTCGTTTGATCAGATATAATTCTTTAATAAGACTAATGAATTCATAAGTTTATAACTTATAATAAGACTTATGAATTCGTAAGTTTGGTGTGTGTGATAAAATGACATATATTAAGTTAAAAGATATGACAATAACAACTCAGTAATTGCAGTTGTATGATATGGCAAAAGAAATTTTAGTCTATAAAGACGAAGAATTTGATGCACAGATGTAAGAATATCTCTATAAATTTCTACATATTAAGAGATAAAATTCTATAATTGGTTAAATGTCTAAACGTTGAAAAGTTTTCTAATTTTTAATAATAAAACTACTTAAAATTAAAATACAAAAAGGAATATTTCCTAAGTTCTCTAATAAAATAAAATTGTGCAACTTTAGACATTAGTGATTATTTATATGAGGTATGACTTTTATAACATGTGCTGAAATGTTGTTCTGAGAAATTGAAGTCAGCAAAAATGCGTTGGGGATAAAATGAAGGAAACCGTTGTGCTAGGTTCGCGAAATATTGATATTATAATACATTATGATTAAAATACTTACATTTAGTTTGCTTAAGATCTATTTACATTGCTTAGATGAATTTATCTTTATATTTTTTTGTCTGCTTTTATTTTAATATCCAAGCAGAATATTATTTTCTACTTTAATAATTTATCGTTCCCTCTCGACTTAATAATTACTTTTATAGTTGATTTTTATGGCCGAATCGTTTGATTTTATTTATTATACCGTTTACATTGGTAACATTTTTATACTTTAGAATATTTTGCTGGCAAAAATACAAATGCATTAGGAGTTTGAAAAAGGCATTTTCTTGACAGTAATGCCTTTTGTGGAGCTTGGGACTCAGAAATAAGCTTATTATTGTAGTCTAATTAATATTCATTTTGAATAATTCTACTTTTTCGACAGTTTAACAGAAAAATAAACGTTAGCACACATGTTAAACTGAAATTAGCTAAATGCTTATATTTGTATTAGTTAAACAAAATGTTTCTAGCTATTTTCATTTTTTTTATTTATTATTTTCTAACTTTCTCTCAGAGCAAGGAAATTGTTTCTCTCTGAATTTTTGTGGTAAACTTCGTTTCGTGTATAAATAATCTCCACGCGTACACACTGCTGACGCCATTAGAGGAATTGTGGCTCACAATACAGGAGTACGCAGAATATTTGTGATTTCCTTTTTGAGTTTTTTTTTTCATAAAGTTACACCAGTATACATTTTTAATCAGCAATTTAAATATTTTTACGGATTTTTATTTATTTACATATTTATTTATTTTTGAATTCGAGAGAAAATATTATTCACTCAAATTTATTAACGACTTTTTCAGACGTAGAGGTATTGGTAGTAAGCAGTTGCTATACATTTGAGCAAGGATTTTAGATTTATTTGTTACTGGATTTGACAATTTTAAAATATAGAATTTAAGTGTTTGAAAATATATATGTAGTCGCCTTTCAGTTGTAATAGTGAGTATTTTTACAACGAAATTTCTTAAGAATAAATTCGGTGATTTACGAATGTATTAATTTTCCCTTCTGTATAGATTTTTAACCTTATATAAAATCAAATTTTTTGTAGAATTTAAGGCACGCGAATTGTATTGTTCCATTTACAGTAATAATAAACAATAAGTATGAACATATTTAAGTATTGTGTGTATTATTAAATATATATATTTACAATTTTAAGTATTGTGTGTCCAACAGTATAAAATAACAAATTATGAGTAATTTGTTAACGTAGATTAACATTTTGTTCCAAATGAAATTAGTTTTATAAATTAGTCATAAGAATATTCGACTGCTTAAATAACTGTAGATTTAACACTTAAATATAGAAAACTTGGTTTAATTAATCATAATAAAGTCTCTGACGTTATGGATTTAACAATAGATTTATCTAATAATTGTACAGCCACTACGAAAATTCTTTAAGCACCATAATTAATACGAGAGAACTTTCCTAATAACTTTCGTGACACATTTTACATCTAGATAAATATGGTGTTACCATAAGTAGCTGAAAGTTGTAGGCCGCGTATAACTTCATTATATAATGCTAATAGATAATTAATTAACTTAATTAATATAATTCATAAATTCTGGAAAATAAAATTTTCATTATTCAAGGTGAATTTTAGCAGACTGAAATAGAGTAGAATTACATAGAGTATGCTCTTAATATTTTTTTTATATCATATTTATTTTGAATTCCAGTTCTTAATTCCAGAAATAATTTCAAAACTATTAAAACACTATACACTAAATTAATTTGCGTAAGTTATTGGTCAGTAAAATATTCGGAATTTTTACATGGTTATATCATTTTAACAATTATTTTCCTTATAAGTTCCCGATTTCATATTATTATTTACTCATTAGTAAAACATAAATTACTTTTTGAATAACTGTCATTGTTCAAAAATAAAGCAGACTGTTCACTTTATTTTGATAAGATGATAGTTTCCATTATCGAAAGCTTGACTTCGTATATTTTTTAAGTCATAGGAGATAATCTTATAATAATATGGATTTAGAGGTTTTATAATTTAGAATATCCAAATATGTAAAAAAAAAAATCTCCGTTTTTTCACAACCGTATTTATTAATAAACAATTTCAAAATATAAGTATTTCTTTTTTAGCTTTCTTTATAACTTTAGAATTTAAAAATAAATTTTTGCTACATGACGAAAGCAATGTTAAAAAACATCTCACTTGAAAATTTCTTATCATCAAATGGTTTAAATTCTCATATAACACTTGGGACCTGAATTTTAAACCCTTATGACACAGTAACGTTTTAATAGAATTTTACAAAATTTGAAATTACTGTTCTTTTATGATGTTGCCTTAATTGGGTAAATGAAAAAGACATCAATATTTAGAAAGTTTTCTTACAAATAAATTAAAAATGATAAAATGAATTAAATTAACTCATTAAATTAGCTTTTTTAAGTCATTAATAGCATTATTAATTTTTTTGAAAAAGTGACGAGAATTATACAATTATGAAGAAATAATTAGATTTATTAAAATAAATGCTCGCTCATCACTCTTGAATAGATATCTTGTCTATTTAAACAATTTTTTTAACTCTTTCTATAAACAATTATTTCAGCAAATTCCGTAAATCCATGCTAAATTTGAACAATTAATGCATGAAGCCACTACAATAGCATGCTTTTAAATTCGGTCAAACGCTGCCTCCTGGGCACTTCCCCAACACAGCCACGCAAATGAGTTTCACTCTTCTATGACCATGTGGTGTCGTGAGGCCATAGATATATTTCTCTTTTTCTTTACATCTGGTGCCCATACCAGCATAATTCCTGTGTTATTATTTGAAAGCATCTAAGTATTCATGTCCAGTTCAAATGCAGCACCTTTACTTTTCTCCATTTCGGTGTAAATAGATATGTCAGATGTTTTATAATACAGTTCCAAATTTAAAATTTCTTATTGGTACTGCATAATTTAAGAATCTTTCTGAGGCAAGTAATCTGAAAGCCATTTAATTTCTGTTCTTATGATTTAGTGAGTTTCCAAGTCTAACTTTCGTAAAGAAAGACTTTTATTGCTATTACACTGATTACATGTAAATTGAACTTAATGCTTACATTCGAAGATTTCTAGAATTTCCACGTTGTTTTCAATTAATGAAGAGCTTTTACAATTCTAGTTTTAATATTTTCTTCTTATCTATTGTAGCATTGAGGTCTCTTCAATTTTGTTTTAAGTTTTTAGAAGTGAATTCTTTGTTTCATTTATTATATTTATTATTTTCATTTTGTTATCTTTTATTTTCAAATTCACTTGTTAAGTTTTATTCTCTGATCATTCAGTCTCTTCCTTCATATCAAGAAAATTCAAAGACAAGAAGATAATATCATCAACTTTTATCAATTTTTAGCTAAGTCAAAATCTTCCATAACACTTTGCTGTTTTTTGGTATCTTTAAGTACGTCTCGTTATCCAATCTATTGCAGTTATATAAAGCACTCCAGGGAGGACACATCCCTACTCTAGTACAATTATGATATGAAATACCTCTTATGGAGTGCCATTTACAATAACTTGTGCTTACACCCTATAATACAAATCTATAATAATATTAATTAACCTAGCCACCCAAGGAGCTATTATTTTAATTGGATCAATTTTGGCGTACAAGATCACTTTTCAATTTTTTATCGCTTGCCTTAATACATTTAGCTTAAATATATTCAATTTAATAATTTATCGTTTACTTTAATTATATGCAGCTGGTATACTATTAAATTTAATAATTTGTCGTTTGCTTTAATTTTAATTATATGTAGCTGATATAGTATTCAATTTAATTGTGTAATTTTAATTCTATGTAGTTGATATAGTATTCAATTTAATAGTTTGTCGTTTATTATAATTTTAATTACATTTAGCTGATATAATATTCAACTTAATAATCTATCGTTTGCTTTAAATTTTAATTAAATTTAGCTAAAATATATTCTGCTCAATAATTTATCGTTTGCCTTAATTTTAATATCGGAAAAGTTTACTATTGTCCATTTCTCGTTATTTTATCGTTTAATTAATTATTGTACTTAATTGTGTAATTTAATAATAATTATAAAAAAGCGCACCGTAGGTGGCTAAATCTCTTTTATGCAATAATTAACATAGAAGGTTTGAATATTCTTTTCTTTCTTTTTTTATTTATATTATTATTATAATAAAATTTAAGAAAAATTCTTTATTATTATAAAAAAATATTATTATTATAAAAAAGTTTCTTATGCAAATAAATAATTGGTAATTTTTATAAAAGTACTTAAGCATCCTGAAGTTTTTTAAATGAATAATATTTAATGTTTTATTATATTACCATTCACCTTTACCTAAATAGCACATTTACAAAGGTCAAAAGTTATAATAAAAAATCTTCAGAAAGTAAAATATCAAAATCATGAGATCTACTAGTATTAAATATCTTAATGTGAAATATTTTTAATCTAATGATACTCAACAAGAAATGAGATATTTTGTTCATTTTATTTATGAAGTTTTAACTATGGATTTCATTCAATTTATTTTTCAATTTCCTGAATCTAACAATCATAATTCACAAAAATATTTCTCAAAGAAAATGTGTGCACAATATAACTACTATTTTCATTTCGCTAATATAATTGTTCTCAACGTTTCCTTGAAAATTTCAATATAATATTCATTCAAATGAAATAACTTCAATTTTCATAGGAAATATTTATTATTTTAATATGTTTCCTATTTGGTTTAGATCCTTAAGTATTATTAAAAAAATCTTTTATTGGAATGGGAGAAAAATAACAAATCCATAGAATCATTTGTGAATTTTTATTCTTTTGATTGTATTTAATTGTATGCAAATAGTAACAGTAGGTTGGATTTGAGTATATAATCAATAATGTTAGAGTATTAAAAGTGGATATAAGTGGTAGCAAACTGAAGGCATAATAAAATATTGTTCACCACTAACCTTACGTAATTGTTATACAAATCTCCATAAAAGGATATACTTAAGAATATCATGTAATTTAATACGTTACATGATACTGAAACTATAGAATGTAGCAAAAAATATTGGAAAGTAACATGGACTGAAAATTTTTTCCTTGGACAATGATGACAAATGAAATAATGCAATCATTCTAGATCTAAAGAAGACCGAAAAAACATAGACGGCTGTAGAAGTATTTTTAAATTTTATACAAACATGTAAAAGTATGAGACCACATCAAAATAAAGTAAATAGAGAAGTGATACTGGTTGCCAATTTGTTGCTCTTTAACATTTTTAAATAAATTCCCATCTGAAATACGTTAAATCATGTTCAAACCTTGTTTGTTTTAAATAAAAATACTGATTTTTTTCTCACATTTTGAAAATCTAATACTTATTTCTAAGTTGCTTTGATAATTCCCCATGCTAGTATAAATTACTGATATTTTATTGAAAAATATAATTTAGAATTACATAACTCAACATAACTTGAAATAAAAGGATCATGCAAACATGTATAATGAAATGCATAAAACGTATTTCATAAAACGAAATCCCAACGTACTATCACAGAGATTAAGTAATTACTTTCCCATTAATGCGTATTAATATGAACATTATACTTAGGTACCATTTAGAAGACGGTTCTTAACGAAAGGCGGTCACATTTGGGAAAATCTTAACGAATATCAAATTACTTCAGTTACGTCTTCCTTAATGAAGTTTCGTATTCATTAACACAGCGTCACGAACATTAATTTTCTCTTTGACTAGCGGAAACAGATACGTGATGTTTAACATCTCAAATCAGGTAAAGGCATGTTTCTAGTATTAATTTCATTAGCCAATAATTGAATAAGGTAGCTTAGTGAAGTAATTTTAAAGCAAAGCTTTCGCCTGTAATTAGTAAAATGGAATATTAAAACGTTGCAACTGTCGTGGATAGGTTTAATTTCCACACAAGATACATTTATTTTCAAACATTCGAGTACGTTGCAAAATTTCTTAATTTAAGTAAAGGATCGCATTTATATAAAGGGTGATATAGTTTGCTGATATGAAATTACATCCATTTAAATACTACACTTTGTAAATAAAATATCGTGTTTGAGTTTTCATTACAAAGTTTGTAATGTTAAATAATTAAAATGTTAAAAAATTTAATAGATATTACATTTTCGAATGAAATTTAGTAAATAAGTTTAAAATCTCAAATTCAACACACTAATTAGAAATATATATATATATATATATATATATAGTGATTTTATAAAGATTTAGAATGAAATTTATCGCCTGTACCAGACGAAGTGTTGATTTCCAACTAATATTGAAAACGTTTGTACATTTGTTTATCTTTTTGGAAGAAACTCTTTTAATAGTAATAATTGTTTTGCATAAAAGTCTTTCTTTTATATCAACTATATTTTTCATAAATAATATGATTTCCTTTTTATCTAAAATAACATAAATGGAGCACAAATACTTAGGAACAGCAAATACTTCGATTACTTGTTTTGTTTTTCTTTTTAAATGCTTTCAATTACAATTGTTTACTTTTGTAGTGAAACATCAATCGTATTTTCATTAAAAATAATATCTAGTGTTAGTAAGAATTAAATCAGAATTTGATTCGACAAACCACTTTTTGGTAGTTCCTCTTAGGCTATATCAAAGTTATGTGGTATTTCAAAAACTTTGATTATTCTACTTATAATAGCTTTTACGGTAAAATGAAACAAGTTAAAAATCAACGCAAAAACCATGTTTTCAATTCAGCATTTCATCTTTTTATCTCAACTGGCTGTACAAATAAAATAAATTTTTGAACTTCAAATCATATAATTTGTACTGCGTATTTTTAAAGTTTAACAGTTGTAAGCAGATTAAAATCAAGGCATCGTTTTCAAATACATTTGATTCTGTTAATATTTATATTCATTTTATCAGGTTACTGCTTTTACTCTTATAATTTCCTCTAAGCGGATTATAATTTCAAAAAGGTTTTACTGAGAAGTATTGGAAGGCTATACAGTTATTCAGCAATGCTGCTAACGTTATATCAAAAATTCGCATAAAAGCTATTGTTTTCTTGGATAGCGGAGCTGTTATCTGCCGGCTGCAATATTGAGGTGGATGAAATCTTTAAAATTTTGTCTATGTAACCAGATGGCGTTGTTCCTCTAAAGAGTTTTGATTGAGAGGAAACTGTGCCACTGGTTTGCATAAGCAACTCTTTGGTAACATCCAGCATAATATTACGGCCGCTGGATGACGGCATCAGTTTCTTAGGAAATCGCAGCTTCTCCGAAAGAAATTCAAATGTGAACATCGTATGACGATAAACCACCTTAATCGAAGGGTCATTTTTGAGGTCGGAGGCTTTCAATCTAACATGATATTAAAACATCACAAGAAAGGGTTGACGAATTTGTTGAAAAATCTTAACAACTCTCTATTTTACCTGATTGAAAACTCTACCCGAAAACAAAAGCCATTTTATTGAGATGAGTGACGAAATCAACGTAAGCCACGTAATTTAATTTCAATTAAATTTTAAAATTTTCATTTTTCATTAGAGTTAACGTTCCGAAATTTAGAAATAATCTTAAATATATTCTGTCCAACAATATATGAAATTAAAATATAACTACCATGCTTACAAGTCTAATTAAGATTTATTTTGAAGTAAACGATGAAATTTGTACTTTTATGTTTTGGATCTCAATGACTTTAAATATAAATGATTTTAACTGAAGAGTTATTTCAGCTAATCTTCAAATGAAATCTAGTTCTTTATCATGTTTAAAATTTTGAATGAGGCAAACAAGTTATGATTGTAAAAAATGATTTTTAATGAATCTGCACCATATTCTGTACCGTCATGTATAAAAGGAGGAATTCGTGGCCAATAATTCTATTCTGGTGAACGATCTAAGGCAGTAAACACACTAATGTGACCAAATGTTTCTTACGATCTGAGTTACGGAAAAAATTCGGAATGAAACGGAATATGTTACCGGCTATAAACGTAGCACCGTTTGAAGAGTGGTATTTGCATGGAGTTCTCAGTTTTATTAATTTTGGGTCGCTACATTAATTTTTTTTCAGTTTTGCTTGGTATTATATTTGTATAATGTCACAGTGTACATACCAAATCACAATACAGCGTGAATGATTAGTTTATGTTCCTTATTCTACATTAGATTAACTTTAATTTTTAACTTTAGCGAACATTTTATTCAATATATCCATTATTTTCGATAAAATATGTCATATATAATATACAATTCTTGCGAAGTGAATATGTATTGTATTATATCTCAACATAGGAGATTTTATTGCCCGAAACATCTCTAGAGTAACGAGAAGCCCTATTCTTTAAGTAAGGTAATATTCCTTTCGCCATCAAACGAAATAGAAAACTACGAGATACTAGAAAAGAACCTACCGGTTCTCTTATTTTTATTTAGTATCCTTGGACACCGATTGGTAAACGAAATGGCGGCATAAACATGTCTTCCCTTTGGGGCAGGCGATTTACTTAACGGATGGCGAATATAAAGCTGTATTTATCCTTCCAGTTCGACTCCCTAACTGTCTGATATAGACGAAACATAGGAGAAAAACAGGGATACATCTTGCCTATTTATTTCCTAAGACTTTTCGCTCTACCTTTTCTTTTTAGAATAAGAAAGCTTTATATTCAGGTTTTTTTTTTTTTTTTTTTTTTCTATTTTGGAACATCTGACATTTTATGAAAAACCTCTATTTTAGAAATAAATTAAAAATTACTTTGATAAAATTAATAAAAAAAAAAAATTTAAAGTTTCTTTCGACCGAATTCTTGAAATTCTACCTTTCTTTACAAAATGGATATGTGATTGTTTATAAACGCCGCGCAACACGAAGGCTATTGGAAGAATGCCCAAGGAAACAGAGCTCACCCAAGCGGCTTACAGCATCAAAATGGCCTCTCGAGAGAAAATCATCCTTGCATTCAGCCTTTATTGACAAAAATATTTTTTTTTGTCTCTAATACTACATAATTTCAAAATTGAAAAATAAATAAAAACTTATAAGACGTATAACATAGACATTAACAAACGAATAAGACTTATAATAGGCGATGTATTTTTGGTTTATTGGCACAATTTAAATTTAAAAGGTGTCCACAAACTCGAGAACTAAAACTGAAGAATTAAACAAAAATATATACATATATACTAGGTTAAAATTATAAGCACAAAATAAGAAAAATTTTAAATCAAAATGTAATCAGAAATTGAAAAAAAACTGTAAAATCTGTTGAGCAATTTTATGAGCCGTAAGAATACGAGATTTAAGTACGAAAAGAAAAACTAGGATTTTCACGGACAAATATCAGCCAAATAGGTTTTGCTTCCACAATAGGACATTTTAAATAAAAACTTTTGTTAAAAGAGCAAGAGAGAAAAAGTAGGGGTCATAATCTCCAACAGACACACAGGAACATAAATTTATATTTTTCAAATGAAAACGATTTTAATAGCAAACGAAGGGACAATGCCAGTTAAAAAGTTACTAACATGACCTGAATTCGAATAAAAAAAATATCAAATTTAGTTTTAGAATATAGAACTGAACCCGAATGCTGTAATTACTAGTTGACCACTAGAACTCCCAGGAAGAACGAGAGAGAAATAGAGATGCTCATTTTTTTAGAATCTTAACTATATAAGACCGAGGGCAGGAATTCATCCTTCACCATCAGTGACAGTGAATTTCTGAAATGAATCTGTGGTTCTGTTGTAGCAATCTCCGACGTAGCCCAGTGTAACTTGTTAAAAAAAACAGTGCAAGATAATAATCTAAAAAATAGAATAAGTTGCTAATTTTTCTTTACTGATATTAATGAAAGCTGATTTATTTCTAGTACTTTGCTGTAGCAACACTGAAGAAAATCAGTCGTTATAACTAGAAACTTTGAAGCTGTGAGAGACGACCCCCAATACGGCAAATCCAATTGCCGAGAACTTAACTTGGAAAACTGAATTATAAGAATTCAGTTTATATGTGTAGAGTCTATTTAGGACACCCGGGTGGAAGACACACACGGCGAATCCAGTTTTGGATCCAATCCTTGATCTATCGATGTAAGTCTCCCATTCAGAGGGTGCCAAAATCTGTTTAGAAAAAGAATTTATTTTTCATTAACAACTCTGAAATATTTGAGACGAACAAAATAGTATAAATTAAGAGAAAGAAGTTTGAATTACGCTACTTCTAAATTTAAAAAACGGAAAGGAGTAGTAACGGTAAGAGGAATAGAGAGAATCCCGGCAATTACCTGCAAAGCAGCAGTTGGAGACGTCCTATAGGCATAGGTAATTTTTAAAAAGTAAATTTTAGAACGGAGTTTAACTTGGTAATTTGAGAGGAGGTTAGAGCTCTACTCCAGACCCCTGCATCATAGACTATTATGGATTTAATAACAGATAAGTACCATGGTATATAAGTTTTGAAATTGAAATTACTGAATGAAGCCTTAATATAATTCAATGTGAGACAATATTTTTTTTTTATTTAAAATAGTTAATGTGGAAGGTCTCAGATTGCCTGCAGTTAATCAGAATACTTACATATTTATTAAATTTACAAATTTTAATGTAAAAAATTGTTTAGATTGAAAATTAATTTTCGACTGAAGTCGCTACTACCACGAACTACCTAGTTATGGATCAACGAGCATCTAAGCACAACCAAGGCGTTTTTCTCATTTGAGATATTCAAATTTAGCCGTGCCAGATGTTCTGCGATAAGATTAATTAAAATATACGAATTATGATCTAAATTTCTTCAGGAATTTCTGGAGGAAATAACCTCCAAATCCCACAAGGCAGATGCAAGCATCGGAACTGAACTTGGAACAGCCTTGAGTAACTAGATACTTTATCGTAAGTGTATTATTAGAAAAAATGATAAATTGATTATCGAGTAAGAATAAATAAACTTTAGAAAACAGATTAAGAAATTAAGAGTTCTAAAAATTTTAAAGAATTTTTCCTATTGAATATGAATGGGATTCACTAGAAAAAACGAGTTTCTTACTATCAAGTGTACTTTTACGCTTCGTTTACTATAAAATAAGAAGAATGAAGTTCAGTCATACGCAGAATTTGTAGATTTTTATACAAATAATAAGTTATGGAAATAATGTAATTAAAATTCCTATATAAGTTTACGTAAGCATGAATGAATGTGTATAATTATATTTATTAGATGTAAAACCTTTATTTTATGATTTTGGTAACATTAATTCGAGAGGGGAAGATACAGAGATAAAGAGAAATGTTGTTAACCGTATATGATTCCTTTAAATGAACATATTTATGTAATCCACTGGATATTGAAAATCAGTGATATTTGCTATATAATAAATAAAATATTATAAAGGGTAAAATAATTCTTGTAGAGGTTACAAAACATTTTTAAATGCCACTAAATAGTATCTGTACTAATTCGAATAGTTGATATATGTATTTACATTGCGTTCCATTTCCTAAAAAACCCTCAATAACCATTCGAAGAATCCTACATCAATACTGAATTTGTACAAAATTTATTTTTCACGATCTATTCCCAAGTTATTTTAACGACTTCAGCACCACGAATGAGTTTTGAAGTATCGATTTTGTTTGAGAAAAAAAGCATTCGAATTTAACAACGAGCCCTTAGGGGAAAGGTATAGCCAGTCATTCACCTACTTTTACCAAGAGGAAGATCTGATAAAGTTGCCTGTATAAATATTACTTCTTTTAGGGAAAGAAACTTTTTTCTTCTAACTCTCCCTACCCTAGTTTTCACTTCATCTATCCCCGATAGCAGTTTCTGGTTTCGAAACGATAAGACACCAAAACCTCCCAAGGGAAGAAGACAGAAATTGGAACCCTATACTTTTTCTCGTTGCCATGAGCTTGAAAGGAAGATACTTTCTTGACACCTTGGATCATCGCTCTGGATAATGGTGGATTATGTAGTTTATCCCTGAGAGCTTCAACCTACTTTATATTTGTAGGGTGAAATGTACTTGTGTAGAGTTTTCTTTATTGTGCTTCAGATTTGCGTTGCTTAGCGTTTCTTCCAGAAGACTCTAAATTTAGTTTTAAATATTCTTTTCGCCGTTTCTAAAATGCTTAGAGCATAAAATAAATGTTTAAGGGAGAATTTTTTATTTTTTAAAGCATGAGATGATGCTTATTGTAGAGGAATAATTAAAAATATGGTAATGGAAATTTTTCTTATTGTTTAAAATTGAAAAATAATAGCTGTACAGCAAATTTATCTCTTACACAAAATTAGTGAAAATGCTTAAGAAATCGATATAAAGTCGTTGGTTTTTAAAATTTCAAATATTATAGATATATACACAAAACAATGCCAGGGAAAATGCAAATTCTTGTTCTAAATGTTTTAAATTTGCATTAATTTCCGTTACAAAATCATATTCCAACTTATTGGCATTCCTGTTTTAATATTAGAATAATTTTTTTATGTTTTTGGGAGCGTGAATAAAAAAAGATACGATTATCTTTATATATATATATATATATATATATATATATATATATATATTTATCGCTGAATTTGTTTGCATCTTTTAATCATGAACTCTTTTGCAATTTGGATCTCCTAATTCAGCCTACCAAGTCGCAAAGAGGGAAGGTTGGTACCATTAAACTAGTTTAACCCCGCTTAATCGGTCCTCAGCCCGATATTGCTTTTTGACTTGCTGGGTTCCATATTTTCATTTATTTTTCTTTCATTGTTACATTTCTTTCTGGATTTTTGTCTTTTTAAATATTTTAAATTATTCTTTCATAAATTTTCAGTATATATATATATATATATATATATATATATATATATATATATATA
>BMAW01086378.1:105493-124984 GCA_019974015.1 Nephila pilipes
TATATATATATATATATATATATATATATAATTTAAAACGCTTTTTTCTTATGATGAATTAGTAATGGCACAAAAACAAAATGTTATTTTACGAGTAACGAAATTATTTCTGTTCACTCGAGTGAGAGGTAGATATATTGCGCATAGATACATGCAATTTTCGGCAGATACGTAATACACGTCCACTTGCCTCATTGGTATGTGAGAGAAGGAAATTTTTCTATGTTGACTTCTCCCATGAATTTAAAAAAGAAAGGATTAGCTGAATCATACGGTAATAGATACAGTGATCCTTAGGTATCTTACATGGAGACTAATTTGAGGACAATTCAAGAGCGGAACAAATGTAATCTAACCATTCCTGAAATATATTATATATATATATATATATATATATATATATATATATAACTCGGGTTTAAGATAATTAAATGCACTATTCTTAAAGCAATATTCATTTATCCATATACAAAAACATTATATTAAATTTTTTGCATCGTAATAAACTGTTAGTTACATATGATAAAGATATATTCAATAATATTAAAAAAATTTATAACAGAATGTAAATAATGTGATTATCCATTAGATTTTTTAAAGAGATATATTCCCAGTGATTTGCATGATGGTTTGTTTTGATGTGTTTCTGGGATTTCCCTTGGGGACGTCGGAGGGTATTGAAGTGACATTGTGTAGATTGTGTCTGATGTCAAGGGAAATTTTTGTATTGTGCTGGTTTCTCAGTGGAATCTTTGTTTCATGATTTGATTTGAATGTGTTTTTAATAATTATAACTTGGAATAAGAGCTTACTATAATATCTTTTAGATTGGTGACTTATTCAAAAAGATGGTCTTGTACATGGGGGCTATTGCCTTTCGGGACATTCATAGGTTTTGGACTTTCATTTCAAAACAAATCCACCACACAACATTAGGATTACAAAGTCAGCTAGTTAGTAGTCTAGTTGTAAAGATATTTTGAAACATTTCTGTATTTTTACACATTTACACACACATATTTCACTAAATTTGATTTTATATAATTATAACAAATAAAATTCTGATCATTCGGTATGATTCCCTGGTCATGATTGGTTTATTGGTGGGTTTTTATTAAATATGGTTTATTGAAACTTTTTATACTAAAATTAGTTAAGTACTATTGACTTCCAAAATTTATCTGGCAACAGTGCATGCTGGTGGACATCAATACTTAAAAAGTTACTTAACCTATTGCAATCAGATTCATGATCAAGTGATCATGAATCTGATAAAAAAAGTTATGATCTTTTGAATCTTTGCCTTTACAACTATGAAATTTTAATTGAATTTCGATGATAATATAGCACGGATTCGGGTATGTAGTTTTTAAGGTTTTTAACTGGAAACATTTAATTATAATGTTTTATTGTTTCGAAAAAAATCTTAAATTTTTAATTGAATAATTTTTAATTGAAAATTTTTTAATTGAAATTTTTTTAATTGGATAATTTTAATGGATAATTTTCATCGGATAGTTTTAAAAAGTTAATTTTAAATGGATAAGTTTTAATGGGATAAAACATTTTTTCTTTTTTTTGTTTTTGAAAATAATTAGTAATTGAAATATCTCGCCATTCAATTTTTCTTCTTCGTTTATTGGTTCTTTTCTTTAAATTAAAACTTGAATTTTTGGAGTAATCCAATTTTACCCAACAAGATGCATTGGGGGAGAGTTGGTACCATAGAACTAGTTTAACCCCTCAATTCAGTCCCCAGTCTGAATATGCATGTTTTGTTTTGTTGGGTATTCGAATTATTCGATTTATTCTTTGGTTCTAATTAATTTCAAATTTTATTCATCTCTTTGTTTCAAATTTGATTCAGTTTCAACTTTTTTACTTAGTTCTATAAATGTTTTTCTTTTTTTTGTTGATTTCGGTTTTTAATTATTCTCTTCCTTTTGTGTTTTTTAATGATAAATTATTTGCTTCACACAAATTATACATATATATATCTTCATTTCTCTCTCTTTCAAAAGGATATATATATATATATATATATATATATATATATATATCACTTTTATTCACTTTACCAATTTATTATTTTCATTTATTCATTTGTCTATACAATTTATTCTTGCATAACATGTTTTAGACTTCTTTGTAACTTCGTGACAAAATATTCTTTAAAAAATTCATTTTGAAGAAGAATGTCAGGATATTTATAATGTTACTTTTTATAATGAAGTTTTTTTTAAATATTTTTGAATTAAATTATGATTACCTATTAGTTCATTTCTACAAAAAACTGTTCAAAATGAGGAACATTTTTATGGTTTTAGAGAATGTGTTGATTTGGAAAGCATTATTTGCTTAAATTTTCTTTTTGGTTAAACGCGTTTAAAATAATAGAGGAACTGTTTGATGACGAAGCATTCAAACTATTTTTCTACGCCTTTTGACTTTATTTATTTCTAATTCAAAACTTAAGTGTGGAAAAATTTAACAACTTGAAAATACTTGAATAATTTCCGTATCATTTTGAATAGAATAGAGTAAAACTTTATTTCATATAATTGTTTGTTTATTCAATTTTACAATAATTAATTTGTATTATTTTCACTTAAAATTAGTCATTTATTGGCAAATTATTTACGATCACGATTTTTTCTTACATCATGAGAGAATAAATTTGTTTCTAAATATTATTTCATCGTATGTTGAAATTAGAAAATAAATATTAAATAATAATTAGTACAGAAATAAAATTTGAAATCGTATGATAATTAATTCTATAAATTTATGCAATTAATTTTAAGAGTAAAATCATGCATTTTATATTGATGTTTTGTTATACATATTTTACCTAATGTACTTCGAAGAGCTTTACTATTTTGATAGTTTCATATTCAATATTTTATATTCTACAGAACAAATCAATGAATGCAGAAACGAGTTTTAATTCAATTTGTTCTATAATTTAACTGATCATTATAAAATATTACTCTACTTTTGAGCTTTAAAAAACTATATCATTTGTTTTAAGTGAATTAAGTATTTCGTGTTATCTTTTCTCTAATATTTTTCTAATTTCATACAAAAGTGTTCATTTATTAATTTTATCATGATTACCGTAAATTTCTGGGACTCTTCAGAAAAACAAAAACAAAAAACTGTAGTAATCATGAATTTTCTATTAAAAGTTAATTGTTTTGTTTGAACATTAAAATATTTTTATCAAAAGAATTTACTTAATATATTATACAATGTTAAAATTTATTCTACAATGAAAGTAGTAAAAACAAAATACTTAAAACTATTACTTGTAATAAAAAAAAACTGCTTACTGAGTTATAAAAAGCAGATTAAAAAAGTTATGTTATTAAATTACAGCTTGTTAAGTTAACAGGCTTTCGCTTATTATAAAACTAGGGAAATCTTGTTAGCTTGCTTTTAATATTTCTTTCCCCTATAATTTTCGTATCCTCATTTTTTTTATTACCATCTTCATTTTTTCGTGAATGATAAAATTTTATTAATTCAAAGTTATATCGTTAAAAAATTAAATCAAACATTAAACATGATTTTTAATGCATTGCAAAAAGAACTTTTTAAGTAAAAAATAGCTTACTTTTCTTTAAAATTAAATTTCAAGGTAGACACAGACGAATATTGCTTTTCCGAACTGAGGAACGGATGACCGAAAAAATTCTATTATAGAGAAGTGATTACAAGTCATTATACGTCAGACTGTATTATAATTTTACACATTACGAACCAAATAATCATTTTTACAGCAAAACAACAGAAAAAATTGAACTCATGCTTTTAGAATTGCCAGAAGTTAAATGCAGTTAAAAAGTTCAAGAGTCCTGTGATGATTTAAAGAAATGTTTGATGGCAGTCCATTTTCCAGGCGAGTGCCATTTTTTCGTGGCCATATCTAGTAGTATTTGTTGCAGCAGCATGTCGTTTGTTGGAGTTCCTTTATGTTCTACGAGTTTAATAGCAGTTTTTAGGTACTTAACATCATCTAATTTAATAAAGCCTTTTTGAATAATTTGCGTTTATTAAACAGACGATGTAAAGTGTTTATGCTTTATTAAAAGCATTCTCTTAATAATGCATACTCTTTATTTAAATTCATACTCTTTCATAAATGCATACGCTTTAATAAATGGATGCACAAGTGAAAATTTAAAACAAAAGTATTTAATTTAGATGAGTACAATATAGTTAAAGAACTGGAAGATTTTTTTTAAATTTAAGTTGTTGGGAAATGTCTTACGATTTCTGATTTCTGCGTATCGGTATAATAATTACTGATTTATGGTTTGGTTCTACACTCAGTCAGTATTTTAAAAAAAATTAAACACCTATGTGTACTGATTTTAAAATGTATATGCTACTAAATTATTACTGCACACTAGTTCTTTTAAACTTCTGTTAATTGACATATTAGACTGATTCCTTTATTTTGCAATTCACCATCTTACAATTTTACAAATATAGCATGTGATATATTTAAATCATTAAGTTTTATTTAATAACATTTTAAGCATTACATCCCTTTTCGTAAAATACTAATATAAATTTAAAATCCTTAACATGCTAAGCTACATACTAGGTATTTCTCTCTCTCGAAACTCATGAGCAAAAATTTAAGAAGGAAGAAAAAAACATCTAAACAAACAACTACACAATATTTAGGCGGAGAGCAAGAGCTGAAAAAGCGCGGAAAAAGCTGCTTGTACAGTCTTTCGTTTACAAAGCATTAAATTTCCCAAGAATATATATAAAATGCATGTCCATCTTTTCCTGATTACTCTACTTTCCCATGTCTTTTGTTAAAGAGATTTAAAGGAATATACACATTCCGCATGCGGAAAGGAAACCGGAAAAATAAGTTTGAAAAACGTATTAAAAATACTTTAAATTACTGTTTTATGAAAAAATTCAAATGTTATACAAATAATATAATTAAAAATGGGGAATTTATCTGCCAAAAAATCAAATTAACTTTTCGTGCTCTGGTTACTTATGTCAGTCTACTGCGATTACGTTTCCAATAGTACAATATGGGTATGAATGGTCTTAATAATTTTGATTTATTAGCGCATTCAATGAATAACTGTTGCTAATGCCGCGATGTTAATTAAGATACTGCCTGAAATGAAGAAAGTAAAAAAATAAATACAAATTAATGGCAACTCATTACAGTACAAAAAAATTAATTTGCCCCTAATATGACGACACGGAAGCCAAATTAAGAATTTGTACGAAGACATCGAGACGAACATAGCAGCCTCACAATTGTCGTAAAACTCCAGATGCTATGACTCTAGCTTTTTCAGTATTTTTTTGAGTTCATAATAGAGTATAAATTATGATAAATAATTATGTAAAACTATTTGGCTAATTTTAATACGTAGTATTAATTTTACTACAATTGGATAAAACCTTTATGAGAAATTAATTAATAATTCCATATACACTTTATAACCTAAAAAAAATGTCACACTTAGAAGTTATCAGAAAGAAACGAAATTGCCTATGCAAGAATCTTACGAGAAAATATGCAAATGATGGACATTTATCGGTCAACGGCTGGGTAAATGGAGTTCTTTCGCATTGTAGAAGATTATCTGAATGGTGTATAAAGCGGGATTGTTTAGCATATGGGTCAGAGATATAGTGCTATTCTTCTCTTTGATTTCTTGGTGCTCAAAAAGGAGTATTGAATATATGGTGCTTATTTAAAATCTAATACTCTGACCATTTCTCCTCTACACTAGCCCAGTCTGGGGACATGCAGTAAAATCTTTCATCAATTATTCAAAAAGATCTCAAAATATCATGCTAAGACAAATTCTTTCAGCTCAATGGCTTATGAGAAACAAAGATATTCGAAACTTCATTAACATTCTAACACTTAGAATTTTTACTATTCAGATCGCACATAAATTTTTCGCTAATTACAATTGAATAAGCTTTTCGCTAACACCATCGAGAACAGGGAAATCAAAGAATTGAAGAATACAAACGTATTGACAAACCCTGAAATATTTCTCTTTAATTTAATTTTAAAGTTTACTAGAAGACTCAGCATTTTGTAATTCAAAATTCAAGCTTTCTTTGCAAAGCATACACCATAAAGTTGTTTTCTTTTAAAACAGCCATATCGATCAATAGGTTAGTTTGTTCTCTGGCAGATTATTTTAATACCTTTCAGAAATTTTCCTCTTATTGATTCTTACCCAAAGAGAGAAGCTTCTTCCTGATTAGTCGTGGTCAACTAAATTGATATAACTTCTGTGAAATTCTCTCAACCAATTACATTTGTTCAAATATTTCTACCATTTCTTCCCCTTTTTTTGAATTTAATGCATTTTCTTTAAACTTTATATTAATTTTTATGAGAGGTGATGTTTTTATTTTACTTTTAATAAGTTTTAAATTCCCTTGGCATGGAACAAGATAAAGTAATTCATTTTCAACGCTTTCAGATTGGAGATTAAAAAATAGATAGCCAAGTGCTCAGTAAACTTATCAAACTATTTAACGATATACTACCATTTGACAATGTTGTCAAAAATGGATAAATCGTGGCCATACTGAGTGTAAGGAAGGTAGAAGATTAGCGAGGACGATGACAGGATGCGTATACAGAGAGATCATCCGATCGACGCTCACATACTCTGATTTATTCTTATTAATTATCCGAGTGTAACATTAAATCAGTGATTGCAGTGACCATGAACCAAAGCGTGAACTACTGCCGTTATCCCTATTTGCTGAGTGGAATTAAGGTCACGCAGGTCATTGTGCCGATTGCTCTTCACTGTTGCTTACCGTAGAATTGTATTTGGCGATAGGTCCTACTTCAAATTGAGTCTAAATGGACAGCGAAGACATGTCTGGAAAAGTCCAAGATAGCGGAGGGGTATTCAAATGTCTATCGTGTCCCACACAGCCCTGCAATCATAAATTATACTATTTCATCTGATAGTTGTAACCCTTTGATTGTCATCTGTGACACCTTCACAAATGGACAGTACTTCATCAAGAATCTACACCCTGAAGTGTTTCTCTTCCTTTCTCGGACTCTTGGGCTATCATTTCAACAGGATAATATCTGGACGCATACCGTATGCCTTTCTTTTTCTCGTTTTTATGGTTCTCCAACATTTTGCTCGTCGACTCGATGGCCAAAGTCTTTCCCAATAGAGCATGTTTGGGATATAATGATCGATATCTCCGATTATACATGGATCGCGCTAATCTAACTCGCGAATTACACCTTTTATGATGAGTTTTTCCGTAGGACATCTACCATCTTTATGAGCTAATGCCAAATAGGAAAAGACCTTGCATCAAGACTATCCATTGACTATTAAATTGATTTCTTTTCTTTTTTTTTTTCTTTGTAGCTATATTTTCTGAATAAAACATTCAATTCCGATCGTATTGTTACCACTTCTTTCACAAAATATATATTTCACATCTTTAGCGCATAGCTTTTGATGTTAAAAAGTATATCTATAAAACTAAATATATTCTGAAAATGTAGACATAAAAGGAGGCGCAAACAAATGCTAACAGACACACACGGTCTTTTTTCTTAATATATAAAATACTTTTGCAAAGAACTGTTTCCCTAGACTATTGAACTTGTTAACTATAGTTTTTTTTAAATTCCGTCCATAGTTTCCCTCTCTGCTCGTTCAATCTATAGACCTTACTTTTTTTAAAAAAACTTCCTATTTATTTTATTTAAAAAGTTATGAAAAGTTTCTCAGAACATGACAGTATTGAAACTCTTATTGCTTTTTCACTTTAAAACGAAATGCGAGTTTTTACACTTGGGAAGATACAGAAATAAATTATCTGACAAGGCGAAAGAAAACTATTTTATTCTTCAATTTCTGAACAGTTCCTGAGATCCTGAATAACTACGGCTCTCTTTCTTTCAAATACAGGAACGCCGCTGAAGTTTAAATCAAATGGAAATCTGAAAAAGACTACTGAAGCAGATTTTTTTTTGATACTTGAGTGTAACTCAAACGCCAGACTCAATATATTTATTTAATCGATACTCTAAATTTCAGCTCGGAATTTCAATATGAATTTTAGTATTCTCCTCCACAGCGCTTTATTTTTTATTTTAGAAAAATATACAGATTGATATATTGACTGTAGTTCAAATATTTTATAACATAAAACCAAAAACGTTCAATACATTATTATACGATATGAATCTTTAATAGAAATATCTATAATAAAAGTCCATATTGCACCTTTCCTAAGATTTAATGTCATTCATAGATTTAGAAATGGAGTCAAATGTTAATAAATACTTACTTTAGCAACGTTTTGTACCCTTAGTATTAAAAGAAAGAAATTATTCTAAGAAATAATATGTGCACTACTATAACATTTTTGGATTTATGTTTTAAAAATTAATTTATTTGTTACCTAATCTGTTATATTTATTTTATACTATACAGGAAATTTGAAAAAATTTAACATTTCTTTTCAGATCATAAATTCACACGAAAAAATCATGTATACATAACTAAATTATCGCAAAATTAAAAGATGCGCTGTGTATCAAATCTCATATTAAAAATATTAAAAATTATCAATAATTTGCAAATCAACCCTCGGGCAGCATTGCAAACTTAGATGTATTTTAAAAAAATGTAAAAATGTGGTACCATGTTTTTATATATTTTACACTGTATATGTAGGGATCAGGAAAGAGGATTTAATTCATCACTAAAGACAACGCTTCTGTATTATATTTCTTGAGCTCCACACACATAGACGATTCTTCCTATAAACTTTTATACTACACGTTATTATAGAAACAAGCATTACAAGGATTTTTTGAACATATTTTGAATTGTAACCGGCAATGAGAAAAAAATTAAGATGGGGCTGTAGACCTTCATAACTGCTGAATTGTTTTTGAGACGATCATTATATAATACCGGGTCCCTTTCTCCCTAAAAAGTCACAAATAACAGGTCAATTGAAAGTCCCCTGCCTAACACATAGACGGCGCTACTAGAATTAAATCCATATGTTTCTAAGTTAGTCCTAACCCTCAAAAGATGCGTGTATAAATTTGACAGCTGTCGGATCTTTAGTTTGTGAATTACAGCATTTTGAGTGAAGCAACTTTTGTTATTGTGAAAAAAATGGATAAAAAGGAATTTCGCGTGTTGATAAAATATTGCTTTTTGAAGGGAAAAAATATAGTTGAAGCAAAAACTTGGCTTGATGCCGAGTTTCCGGACACTGCCCTAGGAACATCAACCATCAAGGATTGGTATGCTAAGTTTACACGTGGTGAAATGAGCACCGAAGACGGTGGACTCCCAAAAGAGGTTGTTACGGACGAAAACATTAAAAAAATCCACAAAATAATTTTGAATGACCATAAACTGAAATTGAATGAAATAGCAGACACTCTAAAGATATCAACTGAACGTGTACATCATATCATTCACGAATATTTGGGTATAAGAAAGCTCTGTGCAAAGTGGGTACTGCGCGAGCTCACTTTTGACCTAAAACAACGACGAGTTGATGATTCGGAGCAGTGTTTGAAGATGATCAAGCGTAATAAACCCGAGTTTTTGCGTCGATATGTGACAATGGATGAAACATGGCTCCATCATTTCACTCCGAAGTCCAATCGACAGTCATCCGAGTGGACTGCACACGATGAACCCGCTCCAAAGTGTGGGAAAACACAGGAGTCGGCTGGCAAGGTTATGGCGTCTATATTTTGGGATGCGCATGGAATAATTTTCATTGACTCCTTTGAAAAAGGAAGGACCATCAACAGCGACTATTACACAGCGTTATTGGACCGTTTGAAGGACGAAATCGCCGAAAAACGGCCGCATTTGAAGAAAAAGAAAGTGCTTCTTCCCCAAGACAATGCACAAGTCAGTGAAAACGATGGCAAAAATCCACGATTTGGGCTTCGAATTGCTTCCTCACCCACCGTATTCTTCAGATCTGGCCCCCAGCGACTATTTCCTGTTCTCAGATCTCAAAAGAATGCTCGCTGGGAAGAAATGTTCGTCGAATGAAGAGGTGATCGCCGAAACTGAGGCCTATTTTGAAGCAAAGGACAAATCGTACTACAAAAATGGTATCGAAAAGTTGGAGGTTCTCTATAATCAGTGTATCACCCTTGAAGGGAATTATGTTGAATAAAAAATACTAATTTTGCCAAAAAAAAAATGTGTTTTACTATGGTAGGCCGGGGACTTTTCAATTGACCTGTTATGTTCATTTGTATACGTTATACATGTTCAATAAGGAATGGGCAGATCATTTCTCTCTTAGTATTCCTTAATTAAAAGAGAAATTGGTCATTGATCAAGCACGTTACGATCTTTGATGCATTTTAGATGGAATTGCCCAGTTGCAGGAAACTGCAATACGCTGAAGCAGGAGAAGCGAATTCATTTTCTACCTCTTGGTTTCCAAAGAAACATAGTGAATGCAAGGGCTAACTTGAATCATTTCTTAATTTACTTCATAGTTACTAAGTTCATCTTTATTTCCTGATGCAATTCCATTAAAATTTTTACTTTATTCGATCACGCAATTTACAAATATGCTTAGATTATATATATGCATATGCATATATGAGCATTTATTTTTGAACAATGATTTACCAGACACAGAATAATTTGATAAAAATCAGGAACCGTTTACATTAACTTACTTTTATTGTTCTCCAAAAATGGAATATTTATACATTTAACGTTAGATACATTAAAAAGTGATAAAAGAGTGGCAGGTATTATTTTATTATTGGCTTCTAAAATATTTGCTATTATTGGTAGGAGAAATAATGCATCGATTCAATACAACAATTAATAATTATTTGGTGAAATTTGTGGTTCTTTATCAATAATTTTAAATAATTAATAACACTAAAACTTAAGCTACTGAAGTTTTTAGTAAAACATTTGTAACGGGTTCTTATGTTGGTTTGGCTGCAAAGATATTTGTTGAAAACCACAGCAGCCCACCGTGAACAACGAGTTTGACATGCTTGCGCTTATGGATTTCATTGATTTATAGATGTGCTGTCAATGATCACTACTGATTATGTGCACGTCGGTTGGACCATGGATATAAATATCCCCGAAGCCTTCATTTCGTTTTCTCCAAATCAACCGCTTTCGGGAAAAAAAAAGTTTTTCCTAAATGTCACACTCTCTCCTGACTTTTCTTTCTTTTCGACATCAAAGCAGAATTAATCACTGAAAAAAACATATCTTCATTTAGTTTTTTCGATGGTGGCTGTTTTGTTATCACGATTTTTGTATACCTCAATCGATAGGTCTGCGAACATGCAGTATAATATGATTTTGTCTGTTTCGAGCAGTTTGAGAGGAATTAGAAATTTTTTGGAGGTGCAGTTGTAATGAAAAAGCATACTTCATACTTGTTTCTTGAGTCGTATCTGTTCTTTCTTTTAACAAGGTGTTACACTTCAGACACTTTTCTTAAATTATTTCGCATTTCCTGTTTCCGAATGTCAATTTCATAACCTGAAAATATTATTGCAGGACATTGCAATGTCTTCCGGAGTTACGGATTACTTTATAGCAGCCTCTAAGCAACCGAATGAACTTCACTCCGTTGAATCAACTCACTCTTCCTGGATCTACCCGAGCTGAGAATTCTCATACCCGACTTTATCCTAGATATGAGAATAGTACCACTCTGGCTCATCCCAAAAGTAATTTCAGTGATATAAAGTTTTATTCAGCATAGCCGGCTGAATCCGTATTGATATCCCACGATAACTTTTGTTGAGTTTACTAATCATTATTTGGCAGAACTAGACAACTGTTATTAATTGCAGGTCTAAAGTAAAGGAATCAAAAGTCTATTTATTTAGTTTTTATAAGAATTTATAGATATCAACTATTGAGTTTTTTAATCTATTTGCTTATTATAATGATTTGTCATGAAGACTGGTGGTTCTGATTTGAGAGAATCTGATTTATATGATGTTGAAGATGAATATCGCTTAGATATATCAGAATCCAATTTTTCTGATTTTAAATTTTCTTCAAGTACCAATAGTGATTCGAACATAGAAAGATCTTCGATGTGCGAAATATGATTCCACTACCTTGTGTTTTCATTGGGACTACTGGCTCATTTCCCCCTCCAAATAGAGACGGAAGCATTTTACAATATTTTGTTTGATGATGAAACTCTTGAATTGATATGCAATGAAACAAATAGCTGTTATATATTTGACAATTGTATGCCATTGGTGCTGGCATCTTTAAAAAATACTTACTTATAAAATTAAAAATTAAGGATTCGAATTTTTTTTTGTTCCATAAATGCGAGATATATTGAACCTGGGAGGAATTAAATAATGTTCTAAGGCAAATTACTATTGGAAAGTGTTGTTTTTTGAATTTCTTACAGCATAAGGAATAATAAAATGTAATTTTCTACAAAACTGAAAAACTTACATATATTCAGGATTGTTAATGGGAAACTTTTCCTCATTAACGTATTTTAATCCCTATTTCGTGAACGGATCATCAGTTGTATAATTATTTCATAAGAAATTCATATCATTTAATTTCTTGAGCAATAAGTTACTTTTTTTTACGGAGGATCGCTCTTTTCACGTAAAATGTTTTCATACCAAGCATTTAGTAACATTAATAAAAATTACCAACTACAATTATACAATTGTTAATGAAAACGAAAAAATTGAAAGGGGATATTCAATTATAATTAGATGTAATCGTTTGATTTATACGTAGTATTTGTTTTGAGATTAATAATGAACAAGATAGACAAAAAAAATAATAATTTATGATAAGATTGAATAAGAAAAGAAAAATACATTTGCGATTTGATAATGCGGGTTTCTGATTGAAAGTACTCTTAAATTTATTTTCATAATGATTTTTGTGGGTAATTCTTTTTTATTTCTTTCAACTTTTAAAGCATTCTTTTATTTTATGTCTAGACTGAATATTATTTCCTTTCCCCTATACATATTTTTGAGCTGCGGAAATTTGAAATGAGGAAAGTGATTTTGTTTTGAGATATCGTACGGAAAAAAATCTCTCTCATGTCTATCTTCCTTGACTACAGAAGTGGGGGAAAGAAAGAACGGGAGAGCTATTTCCTTGAATTCAAGATTTTCAATTTGCGTAAAGTTGTGGGTATGCAACTATACATCTACTAGACACATAAAATTCTTCTGCATTCTTCAGAGAGAGAATGTTTTAGAATCTTTTATTTTTCATATGCAAGTAGAATTCTGAACCTTAACGATATGGTTAGTTATTCAACTTTTGCGGACAACAAATAAATATCTTCATCCTTATAAATATAATTGATGTGTGTTAGGGAAGTAGAAAGTATTGAAAATATGTGTCCAAATTATAGATGAAGGCTGATGGGCAAAACTAAGATTACTGATGAAGAATTCCTATTTTAGAGCATTTTTAAATGGGTTTGGTAATAGATAGTTTAAAACTGATATTCATGTCCGTAATTGGCTATTAGATTTCTACGTTTCAGTAATTCGAATTGAATGGATATTTATTTAAAACAGATGAATTAAAATAAAAATAATTAATTTGAATTATGATTAGTTTGACTTACTGAGTCCCAGAATAAAAAAAGATCAAAGTTGACCTTTTTCTTTCTAAAAACAATCCAAGGACAAAACCTCATTTTTTCTTTAAAATAAGATGGCAGTATAAATAAAGTTATATGTATTTATAAGAGGTAAGAAGTTAAATAATATGCATATCATTTCTATAAATTGACTCCTGCAAATATTATGAGATTTCAAAAATTGATTCATCTTTTGATACAAGACTCATATTTTTACTCTCAACTACCGTTATGAAATGGTCACCGTTTGTGATAAGGTTGCCGGATATCACAGACAAATAACCATTGTCAAAACTTGTTGAACAGTTTCATTTGTTTTATTCCCGTGATCCTTTGTATAAGGAAATCATTTCAATTTCTTTAAACTTCAGTACTCATCATTCAAGCATATTGACATACAAGGGCATATTGAGATAAGCTCAGTACAAGGGGGACCCATCTTGTCTGTCATCTTAAATGTTACTCTAGTTAGAAAATTTAAAGTACACTTTAAGTTCATGCGCAGACCAAGTAAATAAAATTATCAGTAATATCTGAATTATACGTTTATTTAGTCTTTTATTAATTTGGGGGAAGACTCTCTAACAGTTAACCTTCCTTCTTCGCGAATATTAACAAGCTCTATATTCTATCAGAAGAATACGTTTAACGGAGTAGGACTCCTGCAATCCTGTACTAACTCCTGAAATTGCTCTGACAGTGATTCGTCCTAATCCCCCCCAAAACTGCTATACACTCCTGAATACTTCAGCACACATCCCACCATCATTCTTCTTATTACCATGACCTGAATTATTTCAAATAAATTCTGTGTCGCTTTTGTACAACTTGATTATTTCTATTCACTCCACTTCTTAAGTTTGCTTAATTTACAACGCGTTCCATTTGATTAGGAAGAATCTGAACACTTAAATATAAATTCAGAAAAAAAAAATGTCAGTTGAAGGGAAATAAATCGCGAATATCCCATGTTACAACACTTGTGGCTATAATTATTTGAGTGCATAGTATTTTCTTGCTTAAATATAGGACAAAAATGCCGTGTTTAGGTGATTAAGATGTGTTTGGGATGAGTCACTTCTCAGTACAAGGGGGATTTTCTAAAATTGCCGTTGTTAGAAATAGGAAATATTATTGAAATAAATCACAAGTTTGATTTTAAATTGATCGTTTATACCTTTCCAAGGAATTCTAGAGTAAAATGACCCTTCAATCTCAAAATATTGTCACCAGAATTACTTCTGCCAATTGAGACCAAATTCGTATTTTGAGCATATTCACCAGGTATATATTTGTTGCAAGGTTTCCAGTATATACTGACGAATTTAGGTTTTATCGATGATGCCAATTCGGCTGAGAATCAGTACCAATCAAAATTAACCTATTATCCAGCGTCATATTTGTTTTATCGCAGTTTAACAAATGACAGCATACAATGGTAACTCCAACTTACCATAGCAATGCCATCTGGCTTCTTCAAACTCAAGTACTTTTTAAACAACCCTCGTAAATATTTTATGGTATTCGATTTTAGTTTCTGCATGGATTTTCACAGCCATGCATCACAACTTTAAAATAAAATAAGTGAATCTGCATCTGATTTGTGGGACGAAGGAAACCCAACAAGTTGTTTAACTGCTGTACAGTTCATGATTTTGCACAGCAACAGTCAAAATATCGAATGTCTGTATCTCGTATTCTTATACCACGATCACTAAATTTATGACAGACTGCTATTTTTTGGAGTAGATAAAATGCATAATAATGATATTCTCGTAACAAGAATATTCTTAAATCAAGGTATCATTATCAGATTGCCAGAAAATCGATGAAATAATTTTTGCAAATATACAGTTAATCAAGCTTGAATAATATATGCCTATAAAAAATTATAAGGCATTAATCAGTCGCTAAGGATGCCTCCATCTTAATTAGGTAATGATCATTCTCTTGATTATGCACAAATAAAAGTAAGTTCTTTAAAATCATTTTCGTATTTTAACTAACTTTTTATTACTCAATTTTTCGTATCTTGCATCAGAGAAAGGGATTACTATTAAATTTGCATACATGTTATCACAAAATATTTTGAACTACTTTTACAAATCAAAAAATAATATAATAAAATTAATAATAATATCACAGATATTTTGAGTTTCATGATTATCTCGAAAACAATATTTCCTCAATACCCTCACAAAACGATAAATGATATTGCTTGGTCTAAGCCAACAAAATAGGGAATTAGTAATACGTTTGTGAAATAAATGAGAAAAAATGATAATCAACGAGTAAGACTAACTCTTATAACGGCCAATTTATTAAAGAACTTTTCCAGATCTGTAGTCTTTACATATTTCTAGTTAGTAATTTTGTTCAGCATTGTGTTCAATGATGTATTCTGCATTTTAATTTTTCAATCAAAGAAAATATTTTTTTAAGTTGTCTGAAGGTTTGAATAAAGACATATATCTTTAACCAATTAATGGTTTTTAATGACTGTTACTTTTGCTGCATGTAATGCAATAAAGGAATATCAATCCCTCTCATCCAGCAATTCCGTAGCATTCAATAGTATTTCAAACGGATCACATATTTCCGTTCTTACTTCGTCGATTGCTTACCTGAGTTTGCTGCTTCTTTCAGTACCTCAATTGAAATTTTTTTTCTTTTCTCCTACGCTGTGTCAGTGGGAGAGCAATTGTTAGTAATGAATCACTGAATTTATTAACATTATTGCATTTCAATGGAATAGGTTTCTTTTCATTTTACATGAAGCTCTTGCTAGAAATACATGTTTTTTAAAACTTTTATATAACTGGAATAAAACCAAATAATTCAATATATTAAATGTATGATATTTTCTGTTGCCTTTTACGTATCAAAATTTTTTTTAAATAAATTTTCAATAATATTTTTGCAACTAACATCTACGTTTTAAAACTTCTTTTCGAAAATTATATAAAATTTACAATTCGTTGTCACTAACGTAACTTTCTTATAAGATATGTCTAAATTTCTCATAAATTATATCTATACATGACAATCATAAACACAAAAAAATGAACCATTGCATTAATAATTGCAAAAAATCTGATTACTTTTTAATCTTGCAACTTTTTGCACATTTTGTTAATTTGGTAGTATTTTAGATTAATGATTAAAAACTATGATTAATTTTGTAATTAATGTATTGTGGAAAACTCAATGAACAAAAATAGCTACACTTTTAAAAATTATTTAACAAATTAACCCAAACTTTTACGCATGTGTGTGTGCAACTTACATATGAAAGCATGAATTTAATAATATATACACATATATTTCAGCTTTTACTTATTATTCTTTTTAATACAATTCAAATGTAATCGTGATTTTAATATAATTCGAAATTACTCTTATTTAGTAATCTATACAAATTAAATAAAATTTGTAATTTGTATTTTCATATGAAATGTATCTTTGGGTTACATAAAATTTCTTGATCTGAATCAAAGATTTTTTTTTCAAAAAGTGTTGGAGCATAATAGTGCCATTACATGTAACTGTGATATAATGTTTTAATCAATGCAATATTAATTAAAAAAGAAAAAAAAATCTATGCAAAGTTTTGCAAAAACCAAATTAAGCAACCCAAGAAGAGCTTTCTTCATTTTTTAGTAATTATTAAATTACTGAATTAATTAGAAAAATTAAAGTAAACTATGAAATATCAAGAAATGGACAATAGTAAACTTTACCGATATTGAAATTAAAGAAAACAATAAATTATTAAATTTAATATATTTAAGCTGTATGTAATTAAAATTAAATAATATTTAATAAATAAAATTAATGATTAAATAAAATTAAATAATTTATAGATAAATTATTAAATTGAATATTGCATCAGCTAATTATAATTAAAACTAAAGCAAACAATAATTTATTAAATTGAATATATTTAAGCTAAATGTAATTAAATTAAAGCAAACGGTAAAAAAAAAATAGAAGTGATCTGGTACGCCAAAAGTGATACAAAAAAAAAAAACAATAGCCCCTTAGGAGGCTAAGAAATTCATTTGTATCCTATATATTGTACGTTAACTCCATGTATTTATTTCTTAGCAGTAGCTACGAAAAAGAGCATAAGAAATCGTTTTGTAATTTGATATTTCCATTCGCAAAAAATTTTTTTGTTAAAAGAAAATCGTCAGTTTAATTTTACTCTATATGTAACAATATCTTTGTGATAATTTTTTTTGGTTAAGGAATAAAAATTGTTTAAGACTCTCACTGAAAATGGGAAGCCTAAAGCTTTTATTTTTAATTCAAATTCTGTTTAAATTCCTTGCACTTACAAAATTATATCTATTTCTGTTTAGGAGTTGTGTTAAAAATATGATTACGTTAGGTAATATGCATCCCTTAAGAATTACTTTATATTCATTTATATCGTAAATAATTTTAAGAACCGAAACCTGTAAAAATTTAATAGTTTATTTAAAAGTTCTTAAATCTAAAATAATAATAATAAAAAAATAAAATTAAATATTTTTCATTCTAGGTACAAATACTGTCTTTATTCTTTCCAGGTCAATTCTGAAGACTCTAATAATTAAAATTAAAATATTCCTTTCAAAAATTCTTAATTCCTTAAGCTTTTCCAAGTAAAATTTATTAATGGATTAATAAAACATAAATCGGATTTTCCAGTTCAGAAATGCTTAAGGAACAGAAACTTAGAAAAGTGAAGTATTTTACCTAAATATTCTGAAGTTTTCAAAGCCTATAAATTTGGGCACAACAGACCATTAAATGTGAAACTCTTGAAAACTAAAATGGAAGAACAGATAAGTGTTGTAACCTTCCTCTTTAGATTTGCCTCATGTTGTAACACATATTCTTGCTTTAAATATTCATGAAAACGCAAAGAGATGTCTTAAAAGCCACTTACGTTTACACTTAAAACGAATTAAAAATGCATTTGTGAGGAAACGTCTTAGCAAATTATTTCACAATTCTCCTAAAAGTAAATATTACCAGAGATAATTTAATTTGCAAGGAATATAAAATGAATCTTTATTTATCACTTATTCGTAAAATGTATCTTAAGAATTTCTTAAGCTTTGATAAACTTTTATTCTTTTGATAAATAAAGAAATGAAAAATAAATGCTATTTGTAAGCTTCTAATTATCATTATATAATTGACTGAAAAAATTAAATTTATGGAATGAAAAAAGTAATAAATAGTAATAAGTAACAAAAATATCGACATAACATAACTAATTTAAAAATATGCCCAACACTACTGAAAGTATCCCTTTTTATTATCGAGTAACAAGGAAAGATAATGATCAAATCTTAATATCAGTAATACTAAAAGTTGTATCTTATTTCAGTTATTAATGACTTTTGGTAACTATCACTTTTGTTATTTATAGGATGTCCCTTGCCTATTTTGTAGCAATCAATGTTTGAATTGCGTTTATGATAATTTTTTATTAATACAATACATTTTATGAGTCTCTTTATCTTATAATTATTCAAAATCTATTTTATTGTATATTCTAATTATATGCATAACACGGATTAAAAATTAACGTCCTATACTATGCAACATTATAGTAATTTTCAGTCTCAAAAATTTGTATTAGTTTCTGAGCCGTCTGACTGACATGACAACAAATATACTGTAATCTTATCACTTTTATATTTATAAATATTACTTAAATGCAATGAGTAAAGCGATTTTTTCATATGTAATGCAAACATACGGAAAATTCTTCTTTAGCTAAAATTTTCATTTACACTTATATTTCATAAA